>OU015490.1:122934525-122979525 GCA_907164885.2 Dolomedes plantarius | reverse complement strand
AATTATTGTTTCCTGAAGCTCTCGTTTTGTTCTGGGACGATTTTTAGATATTTTCCTTCCAATTATACTACTTAAATTCTCAACAGTATTTAAATCTGGCGAGTTTCCTGGCCATGGGAGAACATTAATACCATGTTTTGAAAATTCAGCCTTAGCCTAGAGTAAGGAAGGTTTCGATTTAGAGTTCAGAATTGAACTCTAATGAAATTCAATTTAATTTCAAAGTTTTTCTTGCCTTTTTCGATGCATTGCAGGGTGCTAGGTCTTGCTGAAATACCCATTTCTGCCTTGGGAACATGTCATGAGCACTAGGAAGCAATCGATCCTTCAGCACACTAATATACTGGTAACTCTTCATAGTTCCCTGTACAAAATGGAATCGTGCATTTGACTTATATGACATGCAGCCCCACACCATTTGCCATTCTGGTTGTTTTGCTGTACGAACCTGGCAGTCTGGACTCATACAAAACCCAGTGTTGCAAACCTTGTGGATTACATTATGCAACTCAAAACTGTGTGCCTTATTTTGAATATCTGAAGACCACAAGAGAGGACTAGACACACCATCAATACTCCCTTTCCCCCCAAAGTTCTGATCAGATAGATTTCAGTTTTTAAGTTTAACCTTTTAAACTTTCGTATTTTTTGGACAATTGTTCTTTTAAAACATTTAAATCTGTTAATATATAATCAGTATCAGTTTCCGAATCTTCAGGCAGCTTTTCAATCTTATCAAACAATTTAGTAGCTTGCGCGCTTATAATGCCACGCTTTTTCTTCAAAACTTCTGCTTTATTCATATTTCCAATAAATCAAAAATAACTGAGGTACTTACCTCAATTATTTTTCATTTGTTGGATAATTCACAGGTATCCTGTCGCGGACGTCAAAATGAGGCAATTACCTCCGCAATGTTGCAGGTTGGATGCTTAAATTCTATTTCAGCTAATACGTTCTTATTTAAAATGTCATCACATAATTTAAGCCTGGTCAAGTAAAATAGACGGTACTAAAAATACATCACTTTATTTACAGATTGAAAGACTAAATTGTTACCCTCGGGTTAAGGGTTCAAATTACTGACACTATGTCAGTTAGAAATCAAAAGGTACATCTATCCAACATTAGATGGCATGATCATAATCGCAACACTCGAAGAATCGAAAGCCAAAAGAACAGACTGACGCCGATGCAAATGCACTTTAACCCTCAAATGGTACAGTGGGGGGTCAGATCCGACCCAAGGGTGTGTCTTCCCCCTCACGTACTCTCCCTTCTCATTACAAGAGATCGAATTGACAAGGAACCCTACCAGATAGACCGACTAGATATAGGACTAAGTAAATACGATCGTCTTTGTTGAAACATATTATTTATGATCACTAGTCATTTTTTTAAAAAATTTTTATTTTGATTTTGAAGGCCAAAAATGTCAGTATATATTAATTTTTACATTTTTGTGTCCGGAAAGTTGGTTTCATCAACTTCTAAAACTAGGTAAACTAAATTACATATCGATACCTAAACTCCAAAACCTCGCAACTACTATTTTTTGCTGTTTTAATTTTATGTGGGAATACGATAATCCACAGCTGCTTCCATCTATTGATTCATAAGAAAATTCAATAAATAGTGTTAAGTGCATTCTAAAGGCATTTTAATGAACAGCTGTGACTTATTCGTGACGTATTTATCTACAGCTGTGACTTAATGTTTTTTGGCTCTCCTGTAAAATTTGTAATTTTTCAGCTGAGAGGTTTTGGAGTTTAGGTATCGATATTAGACCTAATATATACAACATTCTATGTAAATGCCAAAGAGATTTTCTTTGTTTAGTGAAATTAAAATTCGTTGATCATTTTTTTCTGGATAAAGGGTTTTATTTAATGTAAAATATTAGCAATAAATGTTATTGTACAACAAAAATGCTTATTGTATACTTATTCCTACCAAAAACCACATCAAAAAAGAGATCGGGTTGGATCCGATCCGATCCGTTTCAAACCACTGTACCGTTTGAGGGTTAAATCCTGCTCGGCACGTGCAGAAGGCGGGGCTTGACTGACAACATACACAGGCAAAATATCTGCATATTGAAGTCCGCCACACTCGGGAATAACAAGTAGGCTTGCCACTGGCATGACAAAAAACGGAATAAAAATTTCTGGGGTAACCGCTGCAATAGGCATGTAAACCATGTTTTCCTAGAATTGCGCTCTTTAACTCCCCCCCCCCCCCAAAGATCTGACAAGAGAGGTACCCCTTGGATCGACTAAAGTAATCGCTGGGGTGCGCATGTAAACTATGTTTTTCTAGCAAGGGATACAACACTACACCCAGAGTTTTGATAGGAGAGTTCCCCCTGGATCGAGTAAAGGAGATCAGCTTCCTGATATCCCCTAACTGCTGTCTATCTTACCTTTTGATGGTTAGCAGATAGGCCTGACTAAGGCATTGTATTCGATCGGACTCTCCAGTTCGAGCAGAGCGAGGTCGTAATCGAAGACAGCATTTTCGCAGTACCTGGGATGGCGATAGATCTTCCGGAACTCTATCGCGTGAAGGTACTTCTTCACTCTTACACCGCGAACACACATTCGCGAAAGGGGAGCGAATTGTAGGGGGAAACAGTGATTTATGGGTCCCCTCGCCGTTAACCCGAGGTTTCGCCTCGTCGTCAGGCGCTCGCTTAGGAGGGCGGTTTTTTGACGAATAATCAAAGGGACGAGGGACCTTCTCCCCACGTTGGGGGGGGGGTCAAAGGGGGAGTCCCCGAATCGTGCTTTTCGTAAACTGATGACGGGGAGGGGTGTCAAAGGTCAAAGGGGTAATGACGTCGGGAAGTTGCGATCGGCGGAAAAGTGAGAACGGTCGGTTGGTTCGATTAGTCACGCTCCTGTAGCGTGACTAATGTGTCACGGCTGGACGGGGGGGGAGCTGATTCGCTTGTGTGTACATGCGGTATAGATTTGTCAAACTTTTCCGAGAGAAAACAATGTAAAGCGCAAGTCAAGAGAATGAGATAAAGCGAAAATCATATTTTTGGTGAGAAAAAAATTAGAGTCTGATAAACTTTAACTTGAAGTCGAGACTGTTACTTATTCTTCGCTCGCTTATTTACGGAATAGTCCTGACGAAGAGTAATAAAATAAAAGTAGTTACAAACAGTTTTAAGTTGCTGATAATAAAAAAATGTAATGCTAGTTTTATCAGTGTATTGCATATCACCGCTTTTATGGGTCTGCTAGTGGATAAACGCAGCCATGAATTTCTATTTTTACCGCTTAAACTCGGCAAATCTAAACATACGTCACAGAACTCCCGAAAATCCAATCATCCCCAAAGGAAAGTTAAAAATGAAATACAGATTCTTCGAAAGATGTAAATATAACTTTTAAAAATGAGTATGACAAACTTTTTATTTAAAAAATTGAACATCTGTTTGAAAGAATTACTATTTTTTTATCTGCAGATATAAACGCTAGAGAACGTGAACTCCTTGGGAAAGGCCCTGTAGATGGAGATGTCTCCGGCCATACTCGCAAGTGACTACTGAAGTCGATCGTGAAAGATCGATCATACGACACATAGGAGAGAGGAAAGCTGATTGACTAAAACTTAATTCGTAAACTCTAATATAATTAGGAACATTGGAGCACATTCGAGCAGAAAGTTTAGGGGCATCAAGCAAACATAAACCACAAAAATTTAAAAATAAAATGCTCAGCCCCGCACCAAGTTTATCACCTTGCTGAAAACCTTGCTAGTGCTAAGAAAAATAAATCCTCCACTGCAGC
Organism: Dolomedes plantarius; assembly: GCA_907164885.2. Lineage (NCBI taxonomy): Eukaryota > Metazoa > Arthropoda > Arachnida > Araneae > Dolomedidae > Dolomedes > Dolomedes plantarius. The sequence continues at coordinate 122,975,725 of OU015490.1, read as the reverse complement.
TCTTTTCCTTGATATTTCCCTAGCCTTTGATAAACTTTGGATAGACGGCCTCATTCATAAACTTATTAATTACAACTTTCCACCCCAAATAATCCATCTCCTAATCTCTTATCTCAAAAACCGCACTTTTCAAGTAAAATAAACGGCCAACTTTCTAGCAAATTTAATATACTCTCTGGAGTCCCTCAATGCAGCGTTATCTCCCCCATTTTTTTAACATATTTATAAACGATGTACCCCAAAATACCAGCACTAATCTTGCAACTTTCGCCGATCACACAGCCCTTTACGCCACCAATAAAAATTTTAAATATGCAGTTAAATACATTAATACTCACATGTCCTCCATTCAAAATTGGCTCGACAAATGGAAAATTAAAATTAGTTCTGAAAAATGCGTTGCTGTCATGTTTACCACTAAACGTAAAAAGACATACAACAGTCACCAAATTCAAATAGGAAACACAAAAATTCACTGGTCTGATACCGTTAAATACCTTGGATTCGTTTTAGACAAAAATGTCACTTGGAAATATCATATCCTCCATATCAGGGACAAGTTCCGAGCAGCCAGAAGATTAATTTACCCATTAATTTCTCGGAACAGCAAATTAAGCATAGCCAATAAAATGCTCATATACAACTCCTATCTTCGTCCTATCTTAACTTATGGAGGGCCAGCGTGGTCATACTGTGCGAATTCCCATATTAAAAAACTTGCTTCTGCTCAGAGCAGCACCATTAGGCAAATCGGTAACGCGGATTGGTATTTCAGAAATACTTGTATCTACAGGGAGTTAGGAATCCCTACTATTCGAAATTATCTCAAAAATCAAGCTAGTATTAACTTTCACAACTCAATTGACAGTGAACTTTTAATTAATCTTGAAGACTATGATCACGCAGACCCCATTAACAGGAAAAGGCCTCGTGCCATCCTGAGTCTTTCGTCTTAAAATTCTTTGTTTGGCCTCGTCATTCAAATAAAATAGAAAAAAATGAAAAAAGATGACATAAAAAAATTACAAAAGAAAAAGAAAAAAAATGAAATTAATTTAAAGAAGAGTTGGGAGTAATTCCAGTGTCAAGCACTAGAGTCGCTTTAGGTCTACGATCAAATTCTCTATTGTTATAATCAGGAAGATTGGAAATTTCTTCATTAGGGGTAGAGTGAAGACTGTTATAAAATTTAGTGGCGAGATTAATTATAGCCAGGCGAATTGGTTTAATATTTATATCTTTGTGGAGGGAGTACTTATTTTTATATCTATTGGCTTTAGTGATAACACGTAAGGTTTTATTTTGTGTGAGTAAAGGGCTTTCTTAGCCCTATTTGGAAACTCACGAAAACTTTTTGTCCATGTCCATGTATGCCTCAAGGGATCTACCGCGGCTGTATAGCGTCTCCCATGACATCATATGTCCTGAATCTGTATTTAACATTTCAAAAAGAACATATGAAATCGTGCTCCAATAATTTTGGGAGTATTTTCATAAGAAATCACTACGACTTTTTTTATTATTAAAACTACTGTTGATTACTTCTCATGGTTGTGTAGCATTATTTACAATCTGAAATCAAAAGTTTTCATTTTTAATCTCCAAGTACAGCCTGATTTCCAGAAAACCGTGTTTCCATATCTGTTAAAAATACAATCTCAGCAATGGGTAATAATTAGAGCCCCCTCCCCCTTAACCAACTTTAAATTACTGCTATTTTCTGTTAAAAAATGAAAATACGAGAAAATATTATAAGATACTAATCGAAAACTTTGGGAAGATATATTGCGAGTACTTGACGAGGCATTTTGATGCAACATCATTACGGAACCACGTGAATATCCAATGGATGCCAGAGGAATATATTTCAATCAAATATAGGGCCTGTTCACATAGGAGTCCGTTTCGTTGCGTTAAGGAAAAGATGACGTTGAGACGAAAATAAACGAATCATATGCCTCCAAAAGATTAGCAATGAAATTTTTAACGCCTATGATTGGTTTATTTTCGTCTCAACGCCATCTTTTCCTTAACGCAACGTAACGGACTCATATGTGAACAGGCCCTTACAGAGCAAATATTTTGGTTTTGACATCTTCAGGATTTTCAATATGGGCTGCTGTTCGTGTGAATGCCTTTACCCATGTTTTTTTTAAACACAAAACATCCGATTTCCTCTACTGTGAACTCTCGTAATCATCGGAAACAGAGCTCATAAACTGTCGAATAATCAGTGACTCAATGATCGAGATATCGATGCAAATATCGATGACAGAACAATGTTTGAAGAGCATTCTGGGACTCTTGTCATTCTATTTTCTATTAAAAGCTTTCAAAGTTGTTGCTTGGAAAGATCACAGTTCGTATTTGATATTTAATATGTCTTTATTTGTAGAGCAGAACGACTTCAAAATGAACTTCATTACTGGCTTGGTGAGGAAGATGTAAGTGAAAAATTAATATTTTATTGATCCTTATATTAAATTTCTCGGCGAGATCGTTTTAAACGTACCTCGATTTGCACGGGCAAAATGAAATAAAAATGTAGATTTTAACCGCGTTTTCGCGTTTCAATTAAACATTTACTCTGAAAATATATAACGATAAAAAGAAATACTTCCGGAAGAATTCAATTTAAAAACAATTTCTGATTTCAGAAAAATCGGAGTAAAAAATTTGGTCCAGACATTCAATGCATATGTAATTCGCTTTTTAAATGGTAGTATAATTACGCTTTAAAAAAGATAATTGTTTTACTAATATCGCGCACTTTCAGCCATATTCATATCTTTTATCTGAAATATTTCCCATAATTCTTAGTCTCCACAAAGAAATCCTATTCGTCATTTTCGGCTTTTAAATATTTCATACAACAGAAATAGTGGGGGAAGCCAGCGGACGAATTTCTAAACGGTAATACATTCATCTTTCAGAGACCTGTTAAAGCAGCATCTGGTTTTCGACTAACTTCATTAACTTCTTACATAAAAATATGATAGATTTCTGGAGTTCACTAGGATCTGTTAGAAACAGTATACGACATTTTAAGCCGTTGACTTTTCATTTGTAAGAAACAATTTAAGAAATTACTCGGAATTAAATATCAATGTATTTCCTTATTAAGACGGCCGTGGAATAATTTAAAACGGCTTTGCCCCCTCCCCCCAAAAAAAGGAATACTTTATGACAGCCACAGTTTCAAAAGTACGAACATTGACAAAATTCGACTTATACGTAGATTACTTTATTTCACAATATGGTAAATGCAAAGAAGTGGTTACCGCTTGGCGTGTTTTGGCGAAGTTTTTAAAATTAGCCACACCAAAAGACGACGGTAACGCCAACGTAGAGGACAACAAAATTACGTGTGTATGCAGCCGGTTTTAGACGATTTAAATATCAATATTTCATAGCATTTCCTAAATGATATTATTTTCTCATAATGGAAACTACAACAGGATATTGTATTGCAAACAATAAAACGAAAACAAGGTCTAATAATAAAATCTCATCAGTCGAAGGTTAATTTTTTGCTAACAATAATAAACTCCTGTCGTCTATGCCACTAAAAAAAAATCTGTTAAACACAAATCTGTTATCCATTTATAAGATTGACTGTCGAACATAAGTAACAATAAGTTTAACAATAACTAAGAAGTTATTGTTAAACTTATTGTTAACAATAAGTTTAACAATTTTTAAGTTATAACAATAAGTTTGGCGCACTTATCTCCCACGATAAAAGGGCTATCCACTTCTTTACATTTATTAGGGAGTATTTTGTAATTATTTGAAATGTCGCAAAAGTCAAGATGGCATCATTTTCCTACATGACATCGAAGAAGGAAAGCTACTTTTCCGTTAGCGGAGCGTCGCGCAAATTGTGCGCTATTGCGCCAAGTAATTCAACTTTCATCGGACCACGCCAAACGTCATGACCCGTTATTTTCAGATTTTTTTTTTGACACGTAGCTCCACCCCCCGCATAAATTCAGATGCAATTCATAATTTGCCATACCCAGGAACTGTACACTCCGAAGTGGGGTATTGGCAAATATGGCGAAGAAATGTAGACAACCAAAGCCAATGTTTACTGCGCTTTTTTTTACTGGTTATATCGCCAGCTGATGTATAGTGCAGCCAGCGGTAGACAGATTCACGTAAGATAACAGAATTTTTCGTAGGGCAGCAGAGCCAACCCAGGCTGCGAAGTTTGTACAGCCAGCGGTTAGTTTGTTTTACTACTGAGTGGTACAGCGTTTGTATTTGAACATCCGATACGTCCTTACGATAGTTGTCTTTTCCACAACACGGAAGGAAAAACCATGAAGGGAAAATTAGCAGTGCTTGAAATTTCTATTCTATCTCAGCAATGCTTCAATACTTAGGAGAAAATATATGTCTTAGCGAACTTTTGGCGAGAATGTGGGACCGTATGATTCAGTTTTACAATTTCCCATTCTTACATTTATGATTGGCGACGTCTTGGTGACAGTTACATTTAGCGCCAAATGGCGTCCCACTAACGGAAAGTACCGAAGAAAAAATAACAAAATAGTAATTACAAATAATTAAGGTGATCCAATTAAAGGTCGAAACCCTAAACCGTCGCTTATTTATCCGTCGGTTGTTCTTGAAAACAAAATGCGAAACTAAATAGCTCAAAATACAAAAAAGTTTAGCAAAATTAAACTGTTTGTTGACTTATGTACAAGAACACTGCTACGTAGAACAAACAAACTACGTAGAACAAAGAACAAACTACTGCAGACCTCTTCAACTCCCGTGTTCTTACTTACTAATGCAGAAATATCAAATCAACGTAGCGTTGCGAGTCAAAATGTATCACCATTTTCCACGATAAAACATTTTGGTTGCGCAGCGTCTAGCAACAGAAACGTTGGGCAATGTTTTGTTGCATTCGGTGTGTGGCCGGGCTTAAACGAGATAGATGTGCAACACTTCCTCAAATTGCTGCGGATTTCAATGCTGGGGCATCAACAAGCGTCAGCGTGCGACTGTTCACAGGACCATCATTGAAATGGGCTTTCGAAGAAGCAGGCCCACTCATTTACAGTTCTTTACTGCACGGCACAAACATTTACGCCTTGCTAGGGCCCACCAACACTTCCACTGGACTGTTTATGACTAGAAACACGTTGCCTGGTCCGACTGTCGAACTTTTTAAATTTAAAAAAATAGGCCGTATAAACATAATTGAAATAAGATTTGTGGATTTGATCTTACATATTTATTCAACAAATCCAAATATCATGTGAAAATAAACTTTTTTTTTACATGAAGTATATTTGAATGGAAACTATCTCCAAATTTTATATGTTGACTGTATCTCTTTTTCACACGGAATTTTTATTTATTTATTTATTTATTTATTTATTTGCACGATAGTGTCTGGAACGTATCCCTCATGCAAAAAAAGAATCGTATGTATGTATGTATGAATATATATATATATATATATATATATATATATATATATATATATATATATATATATATATATATATATATATATATATATATATATATATACAGTGGACGCTCGTTAATTCGAACTCAAAGGTTCTCAGAAAAAAGTTCGAATTATCCGATGTTAAGAGAAAATATATAACTTTAATATGTATCACTGAAGAAGAAGCTCTCCTAGTATGTATAACCCCAGAAAATACATTATACTATGTTATCTAAAGTTAAACATATTAAAAAGCAATACAGACTTACCTTAATCATAAAATGAAGCAGAAGATATGCAGTAGAAAGTAAACTTTTATTAAAAATATGAATTACACTTTGGGGAAAAACTGTAAAATGAATGTTTGGTTCTGTTTATGATGCCTACAGTGTTCAGCCAGCTTCCCGATTTGAAGTAAACATTTCAATTCATTTTCAGAGGAAGGTTCCATCTGAATAAATACTTTCAGTTTTAATAGAGTCCATTATGGCTTTGTCCATTATGGCCGCATTAAAAATATCTTTCGGTAGGTAAGTAGAGAAAAGCCCTGGCAGTTTCCTACCGAAATTAGTGCATACGTCTTCGATTACATCAAATCTTTGGAAACATACAGTTTGATAAGAAATATTGTGCCTTGAATTAAATCGAGAAAGCCATCCATCACTGCATTTAAAATATTCAATACCCATTCGAATTGCCAATTTATCAGCCTTCGTCAGCACTAGGGGTCCATTTATCGGAAAATTTCGAGATCTAACATCCTGGAACAATAGCAGTAGAGCTTTTTCTAGAACTTCTTGGGACGCATTCCCCGTGCGTTTCCTTCCTCTAGCAAATTTTGATTTTTCCCATGAATCTAAAATTGACTCCTTGTTTTTCAAATTAGTTGACAAGGCATTTTTTTTAATTCCATAGTCAGCTGCTAACTTTGTTTTACATTCGCCATTCTCTACTTTCTTTAAAATTTCTACCTTTGTCTCCAAAGTTAGGGTTTTGTACTTTCCACGTGTAGACATCCTGAATTTTTACACGTTCACACCACACAATGAGGAAGAAAAACTAGACCACATTAACTTGTCTGCACTGCAGTTATAACTGACTCAGCTCCCTAGAATCTGTAGTAAAGTCTAGTTTTTCTGAAATTCTAAGAAAATCGATCCAAATAAAGGAAAATTGCTTTTTCCGTTTAGCACTAATAAGAAGGACAATAGCTACTAACGTTTAGCGGACATGCAATAGTCTAGAAATGCAGGCATGTGCCTCTTTACACAGAAAAGAAATTTTGACACACAAAATAATAAATGCAGTGTGTATTTCCTCCATTAAACGAGGAAAAAGAATTTTTTTTGTCAAATTCTTAGTTCGAATTAACCGAAGTGATAAAAATTTAGTTCGAATTAATGAGATATTTTTAACATTAACTCCAATACAAGTTTTTTGGGGCCTTTGGATTAGTTCGAATTAACCGAAAGTTCGAATTAACCGAATTCGAATTAACGAGCGTCCACTATATATATATATATATATATATATTATATTAAGTTGAAAGTGATGTCCAAGACATATAGGTATCCGAAATAATAAGACCAGAAATAAATTGTTTAATATGATCATCAGGTTTTGTAGTTTAATTTTGGTTTTATTGCATTAGATAACCTTTCTTCACATTTTATTACCTCCATTCATTGGATTTTAGATTCTACTTTTCATATTTCTCGTCTTACACAAGAAAGTGCTGTTATATACGACTTAACATGCAAGTATTTGTATTAATTTCCAATTTGTGATAGTTACTTTTTATAGAGCATTTTCTCTTTCCAATATGCATGTATGCATGTATATATACATACTTATAAACATATATACATCTTGTCCTAGGTCGTTTGAACATATTTTTCACTTTTTAAAAATAATATAATGAAAGCGAGGAAAAAAAATTGAATGACTAAATGAAAAAAAAAAATGAGAAACAAGAAAAACTAACTTCATAAATTTTATAGAAAGAATAAACGTATCAGACTAATTTCAATCACCAAGATTGAAGCAAACCGTCAAAAATAATATTCCTCATACCTAGGATCAGAAAATTTCCCCTAATTAGCAGCGAATGTTTTTCCCCCCATTTGTCAGTTGTAAACCGTCAATTTTTTCCTCTGGAAAACGATTAGCCCTCAGCAAAATAAGACCCCCATCTGAACTAATATCCTGCATCCTGTGCGGTTTCGGACAAAATAGGGGGATGAAAACTTTGGGACGACAGTTATCCCAAGCCCGCATTTTTGGAGAATATGTGCTTGGGATATATGCTATCCCACCCCGTAAGGAAAAGGTTGTGACGATATGTCAGTTTTCTCCCAGGTAGCTGAGCATAGACTAATACAGAAATACGGAGTTTAGGATTTTAAACAAAACTGTATTTATTCACTTTTTACAATCTCGAATTAACGAGCATAGATTTCCGCTCGAAGGCACCTGGGAGCTAAGAATTATCCCCTGAATCAGTCGTAGTCACACCGACTACGTGAAACGGCGCTAGGCCCGGGATTCAAAGTTCCCAAATAAAACGAAGTCTGGCCTAAGCCAACAGGTGGTCTGTCACCTTCGGAGAGCAGATCAACTCTGATCTATGTCTTTCCCGCCAGCGTGCTGTAGCCGCCAGCATGCGGACCAGAAAGTAGACTTCCGGAGCGGCACCGGGTCTAATTTGTCACCTGCCACAGAGAAGGGGTTTAACGTAACGCACTTCTGTGCTTGAAAACTGTCCGCTGGAAAATGTTCGTTGAAGAATTTCATATTCTTCACAGCTCCCCCACCCTTAAATCACAGTTTGGGCGCAACAGTGTGGTACATATATGTGTTTCCACCTCTACACTTGAGCTCTGAGGCAAGCAAATTTTTTAAGCACATAATTTGCATTAATACAATTTAACTAACCTAAGTAATTTAAATATCAGCATATACAATGAAATAAAAAACATAAACAAAATACACACTTTCAAGTACAATTATTTTAAGAACTAATTTTATCTATACTTTTATTCGCAAGACATACGGCTAAGCGTATCTGCATTCTGGTTAAACTTTCCAGCTCGGTGCTTGATAGTAAAATTATATGGTTACAGTATTAAGGACCACCGAAGGATCCTGGAATTTGCGCCTGTGTGATTCTTTAACCATTTTAACGGTTTATGGTCCGTTATGATCTTGAAATTGGCGCCATCTAAATAAAAGTGTAGTTTCCGCACCGCGAAAATTATCGACGTGCACTCGCGTTCTATAGCCGAGTAATTCTTCTCAACTAGGCTAAATTTCCGACTGAGATATAAGACCGGATGTTCATCTCCCTCAAACATCTGCGTTAGTACAACTCCGATCGCAACGTCATATGCATCACATTGTATAATGAATTCGCGCTCGAAATAAGGTGCATAAGGTGCGGGAAATTTTGTCATACACTGTATTTTACCCTTCACAGAAACTTTATTGAGTTTAGTGAAATCCTCTAACGTAAGGTCATGTATACTGCTGAATGTACCGCTGTAAATAAGCGTATGCCTTATCCGTATACTACGAGGTCCAGTATCCCGAAGTTCGAGGACGGTTTTCAGGTAATCATTTCCTAACAATCTTTCAAGGGTTCTAGGTCGAGCACAAAAAATGTACTTATGAGACCACTTGTGATAATTGTGAATATCTATCAAAACATCGAATTTCTTTTGGCTCCTAAATAAATCGACTAGATCCGAACATAATGACTTATCTATCGGCGATATTCTACTAGCTAATATACTTGTTATATTCCGAAGATACTATACATAAATTTCACAAATAGCTGACGAAGTATATTCGTTATTTTCCCCATCATCTGACAGGAAGTTTCTCAGATTTCTCAATTCTGATATTTGTAACTCATCACGATCACCTTTCTTAAGGATAATGTTTCCTTTCGCTTTAAACCTTATCTTTTCTAGAGCATTTTCCCGCCCTAACGTGTACGGAGAGACTACGTTTTCGGTCACGCATGGTCCTTGAATGATTTTCTCCGCATCAGCCTGCAATTTCTCCTCAATCGCCTTTAAATCCTCACATTTACTTTGTGCAGAATCTAACTCTGACGCCGTACAACTCGGTCGGTTCGGGTCACTTGATTCGACATTCCCCCCCTCTAACTGTAAGTTTATTTTCTCGTCGCTCGGAACATCTGCACTGAGAACAACAGCCGGCTCGGGAGCGTTATCAGTTAGCTCAGTGGTCGGCAAACTCATTAGTCAACAGAGCCAAATATTAACAGTACAACGATTGAAATTCCCTTTGAGAGCCAAATTTTTAAAACTTAAACTATATAGGTTGGTACATTGTTATTAACTTAATTAGAATATTCCTAAGCTGGCCTCTGCTAAAAACGTCCTCAACCTGATTGAGGTACGTTCGCTGAGGTTGACCCCTTCCAACTCTCCCATCCTCACTCGTCTTGTATACTTATTTGGTCTATCTCCTTTCGTTCATCCTCTCTGTATGTCCAAAGCATCTCAATATACCTTTCTCAATCCTCGACACTACATCTTCTTTCACTCCACAACGTTCCCTAAAATTAACTTAATAAACTTTACTTAAAGTTTTAAGTCTTAGTTAAACTATAGGCGTGTTGAATAAAATATATCAAACTTAATAACTATATTATTGATAAAATTAAATTGTAAGGTATCCATAAAATTAAATCATGACAATAACTGACAAACACTAATGTGAACAATGGCCTTGAATCTCCTTTGAAAGTTTGGGTAAGTCAGGTTTGTATGTTGTTGTTTTTAATGTTAGGCACGATTCCAGGTTCTCATGAATAAGACGACTTCTCAATTTATTCTTGATAAGGTTCATGCTTGAAAATGATTGTTCGCATGAATATGTAGACCCGAATAAGGAAAGAACAGCAAATGCTAGTTTTTTCAGCTGATTATATGAGTCAGGAATACTTTCCATGTGTTAAAAATCAACATATCTTCATTCTCCAGGTCTTTCAAAGCAGACCACTTGTGCTGTGAACTAAGTTCACATTTGTTTTTCTTGATCGTATATTTCGTATATCAATATTTCGAGATCAGCACAAAGACGTTCAAATTTCGAGCTCCACAATTGAGACTATTTTATCTAGTGGAATATGATGTTTTTCAATGCACTGAATTACAGCATTTGCTATATCTTCTCCAGAGTTTGACCTCTGAGTGGCAATAATCCTAAAAATTCTTCTTTAGGACCTGTAGATGAAATGAATCGTACATAAAGTGAAACTTGCGCTGTATCATTTATGTCACAAGACTCGTCAACTGCTATTGATAAAACTGAAACCAATTTAAGATTTTCGACTTGCTGGTTGGTTATATTCAAAGACATTTTGGCTGTTCTATCTTTCACTGTTTTAGCAGACAATGGTAACTCTAATTTTTTTAGAATATCTGCTTTGTTCTTAAAATCCCCAAATAGCTCTTCGGATGCATTTATAAAACAACTTTTTATGTATTCGCCGTCTGTATATGGTTTTCCTCTCTTAGCAATCTCTTGACTAACCACAAAACTTGCAATATTAACATTGTTGGAAGATTAAATCCAGTAATTAAATACAGAATTTGAAAATTTTCTTGACTCTTCTGAAGTTCCTTAACTGCTTTCTTCCTTGCATCACCAACAGGATATTTATTATTAAATGACACGTGTTTAGTCATAAAGTGTCTCTCTAAATTTGATTTTTTTGTTATGAGTCAATTTTTCCTTACAAATAAGACAGGTCGGAAGACCATTTAAGTTTTGAATAAACGCGAAAGTCTCGGTCCATTCAACTCTAAATTCACGGTTTCCGTCTTCCATTTTCTTTGTTTCTTTTTTGCAGCCATGTCAAACAGGGCACCAAGAAAAATGTTTCATTTTATAATTGCCGTAGATAGAATAACATTACTTATTCTATTTACAAATTTATATTATTTTATATATTTTTAATCCCAATGAATAATCACAACAAATTATCTTACTTCCAGAACGGCAATAATAATAACGCTAGAACACAAAATAATTACAATTCTTAAATTGATGACAAAAAACACCTGTAGGATTTACAGCTGGTTGGAAAAATACAGGGAACTTTATGGTCCACTAGTGGGCTGTAGGGTGTAATGGAATTGTTTGTGGGTGGGGTAAAGAATCGGTCATGGGACCAAATATAATAGACCTTTCAACTATTATTAATTAAATGTCATGTAATTAAACATCCTAAAGTCTTCACATTGCGTTGTGTTTCACAAATTATTACAGACTATCTGATTGTAGATAATAAATGACACGTTTATTAATTAACAACATCTAAAATGATATACATACACACAGAAAATATTACACTTAACCCTTTCACTTATCATCACAGATATTCACACTTATTATTTTCAATATTGACTACACTCATGAATTACGTTAAGTTACCTATCCACATTACTCCTACTTCTTAAATATCTATCACAATTATATTATGAACTTATTCGGCATGAATGAGAAAATGCGAGGGCACATATTTATCACAAGGTGTCAAATAAAAGAGCACAGACATACCTCCACTGATGCACGATATTGCTGTCTTTCACAGGCGCTGGGTTCTCGGAGAATTAGGGTCTCCTTAAATGAACTAGGACGGGGTTCATCAAATGCGCTCGCTCCGTCGAAAATCTTTCATTCACACCTGGTTCTTTGTCGAGGCTCGGTCAATAACTGGTCAGGTAGGCTTGGCGCTCCGCTGGGTCTCATTCATCGGTTCCATACTCGGCTGGGCGCTTTCGGCATCACTTATTTTCTGTTATGGGCTTTCGGCATAAAACATCACGTCAGATCTTGGCTATTAGCAGGAACTCCTTCGGTTTAGGCTCTCCGCATCATATTTTTCTTATCTGGTTCTTAACACTCCTTCGTATCTGGTCCTTTGCAAAAACTCCCTCTCATCTGCTCTTTAGTAAAACTCCTTCTGAATATATGCTCTCGGCATAAAACTCCTTCGTTAATATGTCTTCCACCTTATCATAGCCCCTCCTTTCTTTTTGCCACGCCTTCCTTTGCCATTGGCTTTACATAATTTTGGGGGGACCTATATCTCTCCGCCCATTCGTACATTCTCCTCCCCTTTCATAACATCATATTCCCATGGCTCTCTTCATCACGTGTTCCCAGCACTTCATCTGTTTCCGTTTACCTTGTTTTCGGCTAACTCATATCTTCTCCCCGCCTTTCATGTTCAACTGTTCTCATTTTTAACGATTTATTTTCTACCTGCCTTCCCATATGCGCTTTCCTGTCTGTGTATCATATCTTTTCACTTCTTAATTACCTCTCCATCTGGACTTCCTTTGTCGGCGTTTTTCTCTTCATCTCCTGGTTCCTCTTTTTTACGTCTTCTTTCTTTTGAACCTCTCAAGTCCACCGCCTATTCATCTCTTGTCTACATCAATCCTTATTTGTAACTTCACCGTACGCTTGTCCCCTTAACTCTGTTTGTCCGCACATGTCTCTTTCTACCTCATTATTTGCAATGTTACGCGTATTTCCCCGTAACATAGGGACCAGGTTGACTACCACTAGTCTACACTTAAGTCTCCTATAACGCGATTAATTCGTACTGCGTTATATGGAAACCGTATTATAAGAAACTCAGAATTAATTCAAATCAGGAAATGCGTTCTATGGAAACCGTGTTATAAGAAACATAGAAATAAGATAAATTTATACCTCGTTATATGGAAACTACTGCTGCGTTATATGGAAACCGCGTTATAAGAAACTCAGAAATGATACAAATTAAATAAATTCGTACCGCGTTATATAGAATCTCGGAAATAAATAAATTATTATAATTAATAAACGAGATTGACGCTACTTTGAACGCGTTCAAGCATGACCGACCATGACGATGCGTGTTAGGACAAGTAAGAGCAAGTTAGAACCAGTGAGAAAAAGTTAGACCTTGTATTACTGCAAATAAAAAATGTTACGTAAATGTTCTCTAATGTTATACGATTCCAATAACGTAAATTAAACAAGTCAAAAGAACTTTATTACACATACGCCTGAACACATTTTGAGACAATCTTAGAATAAATTAAAAGAGAGTAATGCTTTGTTTGCTCAATTTTATGGAAATTCCCTGATAACTAGAATTGATAAAGAGGGAATACCCCATAAATGTCAACTACAAAATTTTAACTTATCAAATAAGTTCTGCCATAGATAAATTTTTCTAGCCATTTGAGTTGTTCGAATGTTCTTGTACGAAAAACGCGTTATAAGGAGACCAAGTCATAGGACAGCTGTCACAATTTCCGCTCCGCATTTTATGGAAATCGCGTTATAAAAACACCGCGCTATCGGAGAATGTTAGCGTACATGTTAAAAACATGCACGTCAACAATTCTTATAATTTATATTTAAATAGCAGAGTTTAAAATGTGCAGTAAAAGCTATGTTAAAAAAAGGTATACGCTAAAACCATTAAAGTTGTTCAAAATCATGTATAGACGACAAGACTTTTTAACAATAACTAAAAGTTTATTCATTTGAAAAACTGGTTAAGAATTAGATAAAAATAACAATATCAACATCTTTCTTCTTACTAATAATACTGGGATTTTCTTTAAATCAGTTTTAAAACAAACATTATATTTTATCATACTGTGATGGACTATCACAAGAATTAATATATAACTAATACAAAACGTCTTACTCTAGACAGGCTTGATACTTCATCCCAATCAGCTCAAGAAGCTTACGATAATTGTGTATCCTTGATGTCGTGATGTCCCTTTTCTCGAAAGTGTTCGCCGCTTATATACACTTAACAAAAACCGATATTCAAATATCTTGTTGATTTACATCACTTCACTTGAAAAATGCTATCGGCTGGTAACTGAAGATTTGTGTTTAATTATGACGTATGGAAGATTGCCAGACATGACGTAATCTAAACGAAACTTACGTCGTTGATTCGGTTTAATTGAATCGCCTTTAACTTGAATCGGCTTAAAAATGGAAATGCAGAATATGACATCAAACTTCGGTGTATTCGGAACAAACTTCACTGTATTAGGTTTATTTATTTATTTTTATCACCATAAGTATTGAATTATAAATATAAATTTAACACTGGCTACTTTAAATTACTATCTAAACTAACGTACCTCTAACCTTACATTAAAAAAAATTCTTTCTCACATCTTTTGTTTCTTCTGTAATGCATTCTGTATCTTCGGTGGGTTGCTCGGTTAGCCAGAAAGACATACAAAAAGAACCCTCTTTTGCTTCATCTCTCCTCCTTTCTTCTTGCCTTTTTGGGGAGCCATTTTTATAAGTCCTTTTCATAGTTTTTTTAATGCAAGTACAGATTTGTATCGCAACTGTTAACTAGGCATACGTAATTTTCGTATTTACGAAACAGATGCGAATAAATGTGAAATTTGCCGATATGAGCGAATAAATGAGAAAATAATTTTTTTACTACTTTTCGGCGAAAACTCTCTAATAAACGGCTATTTAATAATAGTAATAATCCGAAATTAGTTAATTTAGTAATAATCCGAAAATAGTTAATAATAGTAATAATTTATTGAGATAATTGATCAAATAAGACCATCCACGGTCGTTCACTGAAAGCTTTAACTCTCCTTCGGATTTTCTCAAAATTTCACCCCGACAGTTTGCCCGTACCGGAATCGAACCTAAAAATCTAAGAGTAAAAAATCAACCGATCAGATTGCTTTCTCGACAGACTGTTCTCTTTCTTCATGAGCTCTCTCTCCACTCAGGGTCATCTTCCTTTGTTCTCTCACACACCGATTCTGGGGGCCTCAAATTGTCGCAAGCCAACCCCCTCTCATTTTCTCTCTCGTTCCCCATGCTTGGACACTCTTTAGTGCAGGTGGCCAAGTAGAAGAGGTCGAAAGGAAGCCCCTTTTCTCAGAAGAGTGGGTGGTAATTTCTTCCTACACATCTAAAACAAACGGGGAGGGGAGATGCTGTCCCAAGTTGGTCAGTCCGTTGGGGCCTGTGCACAATGACACTGCTGACTGTTGGCTCGCTCAACTTGTGCATGAATCACGCTCGCTTATCCATGACATTCGGAATCGAAGATCTTCGGATTTCAAAGGTCACGGCCTCTCCCGCGCTGCGTAGCCAGCAGCCCAACGGAACGAAAGCGAGTGGAGGGGAAAGTGCCGCTGGTGGGGGTACCTTGGAGGAAAGGCAAAGCGCTTCGGACAGAGGCAGGTGGAATTCCCAACCGCAGTGGTGCGTATTTTAACTACAATTCTAGTCATTACTCAGAGCACTTGCCTAAAGTTAAAGGTCTATAAACACCAACTAAGTATGTAAAAACAGAAATAAGAAAACCAATCATCACGAAGTTTCAATCACAAGTGGTATTTTGTGGAAGAGCCACACTGAAGGGGCCAAAGAGCCACATGTGGCTCGCGAGCCACGGTTTGCCGACCACTGAGTTAGCTGAATACCGGATTCTTTCTCTTTCGCTTTGCTTTGCGAGCGCGTAACTACCTTTATATCCTGGACTTCCCCCCCTTTTTTCCTCGTTCTTACACATGAGGGCATAAGTCCGATTTCCTAATATGGACTTTTCACGTTTGAGTGAATTATCGAACACAGCCGCCTTGGTGGTCACGTGTCCGAAAGTCCCCTTTAAATCTATCCTAGCCACAGGTAGGCATTTTGCTTCCGTGTCAAGGGGCTGTTTTACCCAAACAACTTCGCCCGTAAAAGTCTCTGGCGGAGTGTATTTACGTGAGACCAAATCAAAAGTCGCTCCGGAATCCCGTAAAATGGTAGATTGGATTCCATTGACCTTAGCCTCACTCAAATATGGTTTCAACCATTTTTCAGCTTCATCGCTTAGTTCAATGTTGCTTATAACTTCGACCTCTTTTTTTCGGAACGGGCAATTCGGCCGCAAATGTTTATCGAAGTTACACTCGTAACAGCGCAGGATTTTTTGCTTATCAAACTCCCTAAATTTTGTTTCGTTTTTGAAATACGAATTTTTTTGTGGGGAGGTAGGCCTATCCACTTGGTTTTCTGGTTTGGCTTTCTCCTCATTCCTAAACCCCAAATCACTTTGTTTCCGCATCTGAAATTCCTTCCTTCCGTTATTTGTAATTCGTTTACCCTGTCTTACTGACTCGTAACGATCCAGTTTTTCGGCTAACTCTGAAGGTGAAACAATACTTCCCCATTCATCTAGAAAGTGATCTTGAACCTCGCTATGCACGCGTCTCTTAATTTGGTCCGCAATCATGAGCTGTTTCAATCCCTCGAAATAATTTATCTTTAGCCCCTCAATCCACCCATTAAAATAACTCTGCAATTCATAAGCGAAATCTTTCCACCTTGAATTTGCTTTGCGGTGTGTTGCAGGAATTTCTACCTGAAAGTTTCTGGACTCAATTTAAATCGGTCTAGCAAGATTTTCTTTACGAAACTGTAATCCTTTGAGTCTTTTTCTGACTCATGCAAAACAATCTGCCCTATCTCTAACGGCAATAAGGACAGGAGTTGGGATGCCCATTCTGACTCATCTATCTCAAGATTTTTAGCTTGGAGCTCAAACATAGCCAAAAACAGACTTATGTCAGTCTCCTCTAAATTAAATTTCGGCATCATCCTTCTCATTTCTGGAGAAGATCTCCTTAGAGAGTTTTCCAACGGTTGGAGAGTTGACTCTCCACCACTTTCTGAGCCTATTATTTTGAGTCTGTCCAATTCGTAAGCTCTCAGTTCCCTCTCTCTCAAAATTTAACTGGTTTTCACGTTCAATCGCTTCTAACATTGCTTTCGCGTTTTCTTCATCATAACTCTCATCTGCCCTTATCAGTCTCCTAATTTCATTTTTGTTCATATATGAATTGGCACAAGCTCCAAGATCTACCGCGAGTGAAAGCAAATCAGCTTTAAGAGCTTTCCATAAATAAGCCATGATTTCAGTTAGAGAATTTATCCTTACCCTAAATTTTACACACAACACCTCTAACACAATATACAGAAAAATTTCATTAGCTCATTACAGTTTAAGCTTAAATTCAAATATGATGTACTAAATAACTTTGCACATTTAAATACACTTTTATATTATACAGAACTAAATTTTTTTACTCTGAGTTATTTTTAAAATTTGCTTTACTAGTATATTTAAACACAACTATATCTATGAAACACAACAAGCAATGATTTAAAGTTGAATGACACACAAAAAAAGAACACTATTATTCAATTGCCTCAGTAACCCAATAGAGAAATGAAAACCATATAGTACTCACTGCTTTGACGACTGCTCTTGATCTGCATGAAGACGGAACAGAAGACCACAATGGTTCTGTTTAACGTTACAAACAGTTCACCCTTAACTGAAGAATAGCGGGACGTCACCAAGAAATCGTGCCCTAAGTAAAAAAGTCTAGTAGATTGCAGACAGGAAAGCACCACTCGACGGTTCTCTATAACTTTCAGTTCACAGGAATCAAAGTTCGACGACAAGTAGACACGCACAAGGCACAATTCGGCAAAGTAATACAATTTGCCATTCACAGTAATCACCACCCGCCAGCGTGCTGTAGCCGCCAGCAAGCGGACCAGAAAGTAGACTTCCGGAGCGGCACCTGGTCTAATTTGTCACCTGCAGCAGAGAAGGGGTTTAACGTAACGTACTTCTGTGCTTGAAAACTGTCCGTTGGAAAATGTTCGTTGAAGAATTTCATATTCTTCACAAGGTTAATAAATTCAGGGCTAACACCCCAAGTTTTCCTAATCAGCCTCATAAGCTTATATATATATATATATATATATATATGACAGAACTTTCTTTGGTCATTTCCAGATGTTGTAAGAAGTTTACTCTTCTGTCTCTGAGTATCTCCAGGTATTTGATTTCTGAGCTATATTTTATATTCTTATTCCCCATCTTAATAGTAGGTCTTCTACTGATAAGCCCATTCTTTACCACTACTGTACAACTGCACTTCTTAATACTAAACTCTAGGCTGTTCTTGGCCGCCCAGCTTTCGCAGGTTCCTAGAACCTCCTTAGCCATTTCTGTAAATTAATAATTGACCGGACTGTTCATCATCACCGTAAGGTCATCAGCGAACGCTTGTATAAAATAATTCTCCTTATATTTTTCAACATCCAATAATTCATTAATAACAATGAGCCATAACATTGGATCCAGCGAGGAACCTTGCGGCACTCCTACATTATATTGGTACTCACCATTCATTAGAATCACTTTTCTATTACATAAGAAACTTATAATTATCTTGATTAAATTACTTTCCATCTTTAATTTCTTTAACTCCCTTATTAAGCTTTTCTTTCTGACGGAATTGAATGCGTTCATGATGTCCAATGATATCAAGCAGGTGTGTTTATTATTACTTTTATTTTCACTAATGATCTTCATAATGTTGCCAAGTGCATGGGACGTACTGATACCACGTCTAAAACCATATTGTGCTATCGACAATAATTTATTCCGCTCTAAGTGTATCACTAATCAATTTGCTATTATCTTATCTAAAATCTTTCCTAATACCGGGAGGAGACATATTGATGTATAAGAGCCCGGACTGGTCTTATCCTTCCCTTCCTTATGGAATTATATGATTTTGTCATTTTTCCACTCTTCTGGAAAATATGAATCAGCCCAATACCTATTAAACAATCTGAATAACAATTCCTTATCCGCATTGTGAATGCTTATAATTCACAATGTTATGCCCTCATATCCAGGAGCTTTGTCCCTATCCATTTCTTCCATTATCGCTTCTATTTCCAGTTTCCCAATTTCCGTCAGGGCGTATAGGCTAGAGCCGTGGTCGCCGTAATCTTTTCGAAACTTTCCCAATTTCCGTATAACCACTTATCTCGACCTGCTCATTCCAATCTTCATCTATATCATCTACCATTTTAAAATTAATATTAATAGTAAGTCATCTAACCACCTCGGCCCCCCACCGCTAGTGCGTATTGGCCATGAAAAACCTGAAGACTAGAAGCTGCGAAGCAAAACTTGCAAACTCAATTGAATATGGAGTAATCAAGATTTTTTTATGATTGAATTTTGTTTTTTTCTAATGTAAGGAGAGGTTGGATCCTCATGCAATTAATCCAGATTTTTGTTAAAGTCATAAGAAATATTGTGAAAGTAATCTACGAGAATAAATTTGTTATATTTTGTACATCTTAGTCATGTCGTACTTGGTTCTTGGTTTGAGTTAATTCTTTTCAGCTTTTTCTGTGAGTTTAAATTTTATTTTTCAGTACGTGTGATCTTTGAAGTTTTCTTTTTCAGATGATTTCTTTTTAGGTATGTTTCATTTGTAGGGAAGTAACTTTGCTTAATTTTTTTCTTCATGGCACATAATCAGCCCAGTGATGCAACAGTGAATCGAACCAGTGTAAATTAAAATTTTTCTTAAAAGGTTATTGCATTTTTATATAAAGAACACAACGCAACTCTTTTCCATCTCCTTAAATGTACTAACCACTATTGCTAATGATAGGATTTATGTGTAAATGAAATTAAAATGAAGAATGAACTTCATGAAATTGAGTATGAAGATGAACTGTAATTATAAATGATTGTAAATGTAATTGATTTAACAGTAAATGAATTTAAAAGTAATTGAAATTATGTATTAACTGTAAATTGATTTAAATAATTTTTTAGATTTATCCTAACCTTAAATATTAAACTAGGTGAATTAAAGATTAATTACCATATCTCAAATTCGTTCCCACGTTATTCCTCCCACCGACCCAGAAAACTATGATTTCGACACTACACTGGGTCATTTTGGACATTTTATTTCCCCCTCCTTCCCCAATGCTGAAGGGGTTGAACTTGCGCTTAAAAGGTATCAGGAGTGTCGCTATTCGTCGCAGCGACCCCGAAAACTATTATTCGACACTACTCTCGGTCATTTTGGACATTTTACTTTTAACCCCTTCTTCCCCCCCTTGCCTCACCCAAATGCTGATGGGTGCTGAACTTGCACTTAAAATGCATCGGGAGAGTTACTGTTCATCTCAGCAACCCCGAAAACTATGGACTCGACACTTATCTCGGTCATTTTAGAGATTTTATATTCACCCCGTCTTCTCCCCTCGACTCCCCAATGCTAATGGAGGGTTGAACTTGCACTTAAACGACATCGGGAGTGTCACAATTAATCTCAACGACTTCGAAAACTATGGATTCGACACTACTCTCTACTCGGTCATTTTATTTTCCTCTTTCTCTCCCCTCTCCTAGTGCTGAAGGGAGGTTTAACTTGCACTTAAACGGCGTCCCTATTCATCACGGCGACCCCGAAAACTATGGGTTCGACACTACCCTCGGTCATTTTGGATATTTTATTCCCCCTCCCCTTATTAATCATGGGGGGGGCTGAACTTCACTTAAATGGTATTAGGAGTGTCGTTATTCGTCTCAGCGACCCCAAAAACTATGAGTTCGACACTGTCATTTTGGACAGTTTATTCACCCTTCTTTCCCTCTCCTCCCCTAATGCTGATGGGGGTAAACTTCACTTAAATGGCATTGGGAGTGTCGCTCTTCGTCTCAGCGACCCCGAAAACTATGAATTTGACACTACTCCCGGTCATTTTGGACATTTTGTTCCCCCCCCCCCCCTCTCTCCGCCAATGCTGGTGAGGGCTGAACATGCACTTAAACGGCATCAGGTGTGTCACTATTAATCTCAGCAATCCCGATATCTATGGATTGGAAACTAATATCAGTCGTTTTCGATTATTTTTAAATGTGCCCCCTGCCCTCTTAGAGGGTGCTAGCGGTGTCTTACCCACCAGTGTTTCTTTCCAGATTGTAAGTGATATGTGTACCAACTTTAGTTGAAATTGCTCCAGAGTGATGCTGGAACATACATACATACACACATGCGTTCATTTTAATATAATATATAGATTAATAAATTATTTAGTCTGAAGTTCAGCTATACAAAGTAGTTTTAGGAAATCATCCATTCACCCGCTCCAGTATTCAGGGCCCGACTTTGATCCAATGGGGCCCTGGGCAAAGAAGACTTTTGGGGCCCCCTCCAAGGACAGATCCAGAGGGAGGCCATGTGCCCCCCCCCCTCCAGGAGTAGATTTCCACATCCCCCCCCCCCTCCATAAATTCAGACCTGAAATTCAAAAAATTTTGGCCCCACAAGTCAGACATTTGAAAAATAACAATAATAATAATAATGTGTTAATTAATTTACTTTTAATGTTAATAAATAAATTCAGGAAATTTTCTTTTGAAATGAATATAGTGGGTGCACTGTGCCCCACCCAGGATTTTTTTTTCTGTATCCGCCACTGCCCACCTTTACTGAATTAACCTAAAACCAAATTTTCAAAAATATGTACAACTTAATACTAAATTAGGGGGCCCCATAAATTTGGGGGCCCTGGGCAAGTGCCCCACTTGCCCATGCGGAAATCTGGGCCTGCCAGTATTCCTAAACACGATCAAAATGTTTAGCATAGCGTACCGAACAAAGGAGATACAAGGTATCTAAGAAATAATCGCCTGAAAACTAATCATCGCGTCCGAGAAATTCACTCGAGTACTTTAGCACGATTTATCCAAGAAATAATCGTTCTGTCCGAGTGATTCATTCGCGTACATAAAAATAATCGCGAGAAAAAATAATCGTTCTGTTCGAGAGATTCATTCGAGTGAAGTAATCGATTCCGAATAACTCGAGGGAAATTGTGATAATCGAACTTTTGCAGTGATTTTTATAATCGATTCACTCGAGTAATTGCGCATCGCTACTTGTAATCGACAAACTGCTGTTTTGCAACCCTGCAATATGATTTCTTCAACCAATCAGGTTACACACTGAACAGTTTCACTGGGCATACTACCGACGCTGAATAAATTTCTTGATTCATCTTTTATATACATGTTTTGATTTTTGATACGAGTACGAGATTTAAATTAAAAAGACTAGTTACTTAAAGCAGGTGGGCAGCACTTTGTCAATTGACAGTCAGTCTGTTCGATAGTTCGATGTGATTAGAATTAGAACAGAGGCAGGTTTCGTTTTTTAATTCTGTCAGTGTGCTGTGTATATAACGATGGGCTTAATAATTGATTTATTTTAGTGTTACTATACACCGAATAAAATAATAATCTTGAAGATTTGCTTGAATTATGAAACATTTAAGCATCGATATGTATATATCTCCATAGTCTATCAATTAATTGCAGTTAGTGTTCATGTAAAGGTATATTATCCTTTTAACCTTTGATTTTTGATTAGTTTAATTTGTGCATGCATTTAATCTTTTTTGTGCACAATTGCAAGATCTATCAGTTTAGTTCAGCATTTTTTTCTTTTATTTCTCTCTTCATGACTGAATGTTAATAGATTTTATATTTTACCTTAAAGGTTTGAAATATGGGTGGTAATGGCCATGTTATTCCTGGTACTCCTATTGCTGTAGATGTTTGGGATATAAAATTATGTCCTCAAGCCCGAATATTTTTTCTCTCGCACTTTCATGGTGATCACATAGTTGGTCTTACAAGTTCTTGGCAGTACCCTATATATGCCTCTCCAATAACATGTCAATTATTACTTAAAAAAATTAAAGTAAGTATTAAGTCTTAAACTTTGTATCTATAAATTTTGACATTTGTACAGTCTGTTGTGATTAAATTAATAAAAATCTTTTTTTGTACTCCTAAATTTGGTTTATAATGTAAAAAAAAAAGTTTATTATATTCAGTGCATAAAAAGATTGATGCTATTTTTGATACAGACTAGAAATAATATCAAGAGTCGCAACTGTGTTCTTTAATAAAACTTACTGAAGTGAACAGGATTGGTCCAGGGGTGGACAAATAAACTATCTATATATATCTCTTGTATTAGTGATATTAATGATATGTTTATACAGACTTAATATAATAGTACATTGGACATCAGCAGTAAAACCAGAATCTTAGAGGAAATGAAAAATAATATTTGAACTACTCTTTATCTATTAATAATTTAACACCTGAGGTAGGGGAGGGAATCATTTCTAAGCTATTGGCAAGGTTGAAATTTATTGAAAAAATTGTGACTTTTACTCACATTAATGATAAATATAAAGCTAATTTTGTAAATGTTTATTATAACAAACAAAGATGAGATGATTTTTTAAAAAATATTATTGGCTTATATAGCTCATGTTTCCAATAATTATTTGAACAAATAATTTTTTTTACCTCTTCTCTTGTCTTTGTAGTTAGGTTCAATAGCAAAATAGTTCTATTGATTGTTTATAAATATCATGTAAAAAATTAATTAGCTATGCTCAAAAGAGTAAATAAATAGTATTTTATACGCTGATGTTGCTTATGTATTTGTTCATTTAAATGGGGGAGGGGGTGATCGATTTGTTGAATAATAATATAGTTCAGTATGAAAAGGTGTGACCATGACTTAAATTGATAAAGTTAATTCTTGTTCATATCTTGGGCTGTGAAATTTCACTCAAACAGTGTAGAAAAAATGTCCTATCAAATTCATTAAGATTGCTTAGCTATCTCATAACTGTTATGTGAATTATTGGTGAGTATACTAGGAAATACTAATTCAATTCAAATATAAAATTCTCTCTATTTTAATAATTTGTTTGAGTTTTGCATAGATGAGGATATTTTTATTAATATCTGAGGAAATACATATTTTAATTCAATTTTTATCCCTTATTTTGGCTTTTAAATAAATGCTTTCTAAATAAGATATTATTAAAAATGTTTTATTTGTTCTTCTGAATGAATAAAAATATGCAAAATAAATGAAGATAACGGAAAATATTTCAAGAATTTAATTTGCACATCACCGTATTTACATAATTTTCATCTAATGATACTTCCTTATAATAAAAGTTAGTGTTTTCCCCTCTTAGTATTTAAGTGAAATATTATAGCCTGAAAAACATAGCTAACCTCATCAAGTTAATCCTTTGTTTGATATTTTCCTGTCAATGCTGATTCATTTATTTATTTTTTGAAAAATTTTTTTTGTAGATAAGACCCGAGTTACTGAGAAGCTTAGAAATTGGACAGGATCATATTATACCTATTGATTTAGACGAGCGAGAAACAATGACTGTAACATTGTTTGATGCTAATCATTGTCCAGGCTCTGTTATGCTCTTATTAAGTGGATATTTTGGTGATATTCTTTACACTGGAGACTTTCGATACAAACCAAATATGTTTGATGAATTTCAGTTACCACCCATTGATGTATTATATTTAGATAATACATATTGTTCACCTAAATGTATTTTCCCAACTCGGGAAAATGCCATTGAAAAGATTTTGTGTCAACTTCACACGTGTCTTGTTCAGTCTGATAGGGTATTTCTAGGATTAGACAATTTAGGTAAAGAGGACTTGCTCATTCAAATAGCTAAAGAAACTCATAGTAAAATATGTGTTAAACCTAACAGGAAATTAACAATGGACATACTTGGGCTTTCCGATATTATAACTACAAATGAAACAAATAGCCAAATACTTGTTGTGCCTACTAATCAGATTAGTGGGAGAAATATTGCCTTGTGGAATAAAGATAAAAAGACGCATGCTATTTTAGCCACAGCTAGATTTTGTGGTTTCAATTTTAAACCTTTTGTAAAAATACCTGAGATTCATGTTGTTCCTTATTCAAACCATTCTTCTTTTTCTGAACTAAAGAAATTCGTCCAAGAAGTAAAACCATCTGCTGTTGTTCCAATTGTTGGAAAGCATGCTAAAGGCATTTTTGGAACTGATATATCTGACAGAGCAGATATGAGTATTTTTAATGGATTTCTTAGAGGGGTTACTCCACTGGAACGTGTGATTCCAGAATCTGTAAAAAGGACAATGAACAGCCAAGAAAAGCACTATACACTTCCTTTGAAAAGAAGAAAAATTGCTCGTAAAGTGATTAAACCATTGCAAAGACCTCCCACTGTAGGTATAAGATACATTGTTAGTGAAGATTCAGAGACTGATTCAGATCCAGATGCTATTCATTTTGAACCTAAAATATCAGTTGTGAAGGAATGTGATAATGATATCTCAGAATACAGCTCTGATAAATATGAATCAGAAGAATCTGACAGTGCTTGGGAAATTACGAGTGTTAAGGGGAGTGGGGTTTGTAGTGTTTCTATTATAGGATAATTGAAGAATTGCAATTACAGTTTTGGTAAGTGTCATCAGTTCATGACATTAATCTATAAAATAAATGTCAGTCTTTTCATCATATTCATTCATTTAAAAACTTCCAAGATTTGTAGTCACCTGGAATTACAGATAAATTGAAGAATTATAGATTTATGTCATAGGTGAAGCAATTAATATTTTATATTTGTTTGATGTTAGATTTTTCCTTATAGGTAATTAAATTTTAAAATTAAATCACTTCTAAAATTCAATATTTTGCAAATCTATAAAGGTGAGTTTTTACCTTCATGGATTTGCAAAAATATGATCTTTGAAATTTTCAAATTATGTTAAAAAAATTTTCACTTATTTCTGCTTTGTTTGCTTTTGAAAATAAAAATTATAGGGCACATGTTGACAGCTACCTAAGATTGTTAGCTCTAAAGATCTCATTACTGTTTTCTTTATCTCTTTTATAAACCATGTTTCTCATCATTTATTTTTTAGCAAAACATTCATTAACAATATAATGAATATTTAATAACTCGAAAGCAAAAGATATATGATTATGCTACATATCAAGATTAAAGCTTTTTAAAAGTGGTCTAAAGTTTGATTTTAACTTTCAGTGATTTTACATGTTAGAAATTATGAGAGTTCATAGATAATCATTAAACTTATAGATTTAAGTCCTTTAATTTAAGGAAAAGTTATTATGATCTCTTTTTAATGATTATATATCTATAAAAGCTTTAAAAGGATACATTTTCTGTATGTTTCAGTTATTTGTTGTAATAAACAGATGTATATAAATTCAAGATAGATTTTTAATTTTGATTACTGATTTTGAATTGATATTTATGAAAACGTTTGAGGATAATACCTTTTATTTAGAACTTTCAATAAGTATCTTATTTTATTTGATAAGTAAATGAAAAAAATATCTTTTTCTTTTAGAGCAAGATACATGTGAGAGAGCTATCATTACATAGTGACTGTACAACAGTTTTTTTTAATCTTTAAAGTTTAAGATCACGTTCATATCATATACCATTATGCTTTTAGTTTAAGGTTTCGACTTATTCACAGTCAGAATATAAAAATGATGGATAAATGGGTTGATAATTTTTTTTCGACTATTTGTTAATGAAAGTTCCATTATTCTTTCATTTATGAATTTTCTGTTGTTATATTGATGACATTCTAGCACAAGGAAGGATTATAAGGATTGTTATTTAAAGCTGATATGTTGAGAAGCTGTCTATACTTCACTGTTTAGTTCTGTTAAAAGTAATGGAGGGCTAAGAGAGTTGATGGCTAAACCAACTTCATATTTTTAACATACCTAGTTCTATTAATCATTTTTCAAATTCATACTCTATATTATATTGATTGTGCTATTATCTATTGTACATTGTATAACATAATATATTGCACAGTGTCTTTTCCTGTCACATGTAATTACTTAGATATTTTCTTTTTTAAGCCAAAATATCAAATTGGCGTTTATATTTCATCAGGTTGACTGAGCAAAAACTATTATAGCTAATAAAAATGCAAAATTAAATATTTGCAACTTGGTAATAATCATTATAAAATTAATATAAACTGAATGTTTCTATTCTATCTTCCACAATTTTTACATACCCTCTAACTTTATAATTACCCAAAACATTTAATAAAATTGAATTAGATATGTAGAATTGACTAGTACTAGATAAGTTATTTTTGAAAAAAAAATTAAAAAATTGTGTATTTGCTATATGGAGATATTGCATTTTTTATTAATAGTACAGTAGAACCTTGTTTATCCGGACTAACTGGGACCATTAGGCTATCCGGACAATCAAAAATCCAGGTAATATGGGTAATAAGCAAAACAAAATCTTTAACTAAGCAGACTCGCTGTTTATTACGATAAAAAACTATGTTTTGTAACAAAATTACATAGTATTGTTTAAAGACATTAAAAAATATAAAAATAACTTTTCACATCATTTCTTAACAAAGAATTGGCGAGTCTAGTAAAGCTTTCTTAAACTCAACAAAAAGCATTTTATTACTTAATTTATTGTATAACTATGCAGGAACTATACATTGAATCAAACTAAAAAGTGAATATTTGGCATACTTGTAGTTACATTCTTGCTATCATAGTTAAAAATTATCTAATGTGAAAATTAAATAAAGATAATGTCTACAAATATGATTCGGATAAAATGAGGTTTTACTGTATGAACAAAGTATCAAACTAATTTAAATTTCTTTAAAAAATTGAAATTGAATTGAAATGCCTAAAAAAAAAATACAGTACAGGTTAAAAAAAGTTTCAAAAATCAAATAGGTAATATTGTATACAGTATCATTATTTTTCTTTCATATTAATGTGTATTATACAACAATGCCGATAATGTGCTAGAAATTGTAGTAAAACACTAATCAAAGAAAAAGGTCAACTAAAAGCAAATAACAAAAATATTTAATAGTATTTATTTTTTTCATTCAGAAATACAAAAATATTTACAACAAAACAAGTAGCACAATCATTATGAAATTAACAAAAAGATGAAATCAAGGTTTATGATTAATTTATCTCTTGTTTATATGTGTTTTAATCAAAGTCTTTCAAATAAATTAATTACATTGCAATCAGAGGTACATCAGAAAACTAAAATTTGACACCTGAATATAAAGTCTTGGTCATTAAATTGAAATTCTAGAGCACAATGTAAAAGTATTCATAGTTCGTCTCCGTGACCTGAATATATCATTTATTTTTAGTATTTTTTAACCTTCAGGACTCGGGACAGGTATATAAATCTAGAGGCAAGATCCCTTCTCTACTTTATAGAGTGCATATTAAACAAAATCATACCTATCAAATGTATATATGCTTTAAACCCCAAATTTTATGCAATTTTTAAATTTAATACAATATTGCATAACAAGTTTTATTTTTTATACTCAAAATAATTTTCTCAGTAATTTAATTTGTGTGTTTTAATTTAGAAAGGTTTTGATTTTAATCACCAATTATGTATAGGGTCTTGAATACATACCAGAGTTTATGAAATATTCATTTAAGTTGTACTGAGTTCAAGTTTAAATAATATTAATTCTATTTTCACTAATAAAATCAAGACCTAGCACTAATAACATGATATGTTAGGAATTAAAAAATTACATAGTCGGTAAAAAATTTTAAGACGTTAATCTTAATAAATGAGTTTATTTCATTCTCAGCATTTTGTGCTTGTAGCAAGTCATACAATATACAATCAGGTACTCACAAAGCTACATATTTGACACTCAATAGCAAAAGTAGAGTTAATATCTTTATGACCTGAAAGGACAGCAAAATTTCTCCACACCATTTCAGTGAGCTCTGATAATGTTGTCAAGGATAGTACATGAAAGTGTGATGAAAATAAGAAAGATCTATTATAAAATTTGATATAAAGTCATAATTTTCTTGCAAAAATTGGAAATTTGGAAAATTTTTTTGAAAAATTGGGATTTACTTTTTATTAAAAATAAGGGGAAAAAATTTCTAAAGTAGAATTTTATATAAAAATGAAATTTGATTACACAATTAAAAAAAAACTTTCTAATGCCAGAAAATATGTTGGTCAATGAACAGTTTTACTACAAAAATTATGTATTGCATGTGCTTATGAACATCATATATTGAACCATATACCTTGTTAAAAAGAAAAAAAAGAGATCTCTAATAAATGGAAATTTTTTTTGGAAAATGAATGGAATTTCAAAAATTAAGAGTATGAAGCCTATGTTATTAGAGCTTGGTGAATATATTATTTTTATCCAACTATTTGGTTCAATTACTACAATCTGTTTTTCAATGCTCTCACTATCCAATAGCATTGTAGAAGTCTTGATACCATTAACAGGGTAGCAAGCAGTAACATTTTAAAAATAACTTTAGAATGTACAATAAGTGTAAAAATATACAAAAAATATTGGAATTGTTTCTATTATTCATATGTTTTAGGACTTAGAATTTGAGTTCTATAATTGTAAAACCTAAAATAAGAACTGAACTTTTTCGATTTTAACACTTCATAGACTGAGCAGTTCATAATCTCATTTTATAATTTTCCAATGATGGGGGAACTCTCAGAATACACCTATACCTCTTTATACGGCATTTTGCTATAATGACCTTTTTTAATTATGGCACCTTTTTCGATTTACGGCCCACAATATTTCTTTATATGGCCACAACAGCGGAAAGTGATGAGGGCAACATATTATTAGTTTAGTGATTCTTCATGTTAAGAAGGTTCATCATCAGATTAAAACAGTTTTTAAACATTTTATTTTGTTTATTATATGTATACATATGTGCATATGATTTCTTTTGTTTTTTATTTATGTTTATTTTTTAATTTGTTTATTATTACATTGCTTTGTACTTTTATTTTTATGTAAGCATTTTTATAGGAAAGTGCTTTATGAACTAAAAACTGTATTATTTATAAAAAATTGGAACGGATCCAATTAAATTTGTATGGGTTTGTATCAAAATAATTGATTCGTTATATGGCTTTTCGCTTTACGGCCAACTTTTCTGGAACGTATCTAGGCCGCAAAGGGAGGTATGGGTGTAGCTGTAAATACATAATGGTATAAAAAGAGTTAAGAAAACAAAATAAAAAGGGAACGTTTCCTAAATTGGACAAAAAATAAAATGTTTTATTCCTACTTTAAAAGTATGCCAGTAATACTAAAGAGTATAAAATCCTTCCTACTGAAGAAGCAAACAAAACAATCACTAATTTAAGTTTACAGGAAACTTGTCAAATATTTGAAATAATAATAATAATAAAGAAATATTCTGGTATGACTTTATAATGTAGTAGCTGCACTTTTTTTTTCCTCTTTAGAGGGCATTCTAGAGTGTGTTGTGCTGACTTTAAATTTTCAGCACATTAAAATCTTAACTTTACAGAGAATAGGTTTTACCATCTGTGATCAACAATAACCTATTTCTCAGTTTTGTGATGCCCTTTCAAAACCAGTTCTCTTTAAATATTCATTATACAGTGTGGACTCATAATAATACTCAGCTTACATAAAAAAATGGACACTATTGACAAAGGATTTTCACAATTTATAGATATTTTTTTTTTTTTTTTTTTTTTTTAGGTTTGAAAGTAGGCAATTTTCAAACAAGAAAAAGTTCCTTAGGGATTGATTTATCCCTTCTTACGTAGCAGAAAATTTATTTTTAAACAGGAAAGTCTTTCACTTATAATTTGTATGAAGTTAGTGCGGTTTGGTTTGGAGCACTATGGTCATTTTTTGCTAAACAAGGGCTAATTATCCTGGGACCTACTGCTTAAAGCCGATTCTGAATGGCTACAAACATCCATGCCAACAGTGGGATTCGAAATTACGGACTCTGGTAACAAATGCCAGCGCCCTAGCCATTTAGCCATCATCCGGCTGAAGATATGCAATTGCTGATTAAACTGAAGCAACTTAATATAAAACTATGCAAGTTTCTTTAGAATTTTAATACATATAAATAAACAAAACTAGAAAAAACTTGGAATAAACTATAACAACAATAACAATAAAAGAAAAATACTCAAACATACAGCACCATTAATATTTTCATAATAAGATGCTACCATAGTTGTTTTCTTTGAAAGAAAAGAACTATGAAAACATTGAGGGTAAAATCTAAAACATGATTTGAGATAAGTTTACAACAATAGAGCAAGCCAATTTCTAGTTTTACATTTTAGTCTCAACACACTAATATATTCATGTATGAGGAGAATAATTACTAGAAAAACATTTTTCATAGTTGAAAATTTAAAAATTCATACAAAATTTTTATTCACCGGAAAGTGCTCACACTGACTAATTGCACGTAACATTGTAGTAATTATAAACACAACAGAAATGTAACCGCATATATTTGCTGTAATCTCCTGGGCAAAATTTAACAGAAATTTCATGAATTTACATATTAGACAACAAATAGCTAAAATAGCTGGTGCGGAAATCAGTAACTGAAAAATTAAAATATCAAAGTTGACATTTTAGAGAATGTGCTTTAAGTAACATTTTTCTCTTCAGTATACCTTTATAATTGTGGAGGGTGATGGATAAACATATTTAAAGTTACAGTTACAGTTTGAGCTGCTCAATATAGCTAAATGTTCAGTCCCCATACTTTGGCTAAAACATGTTTAATATAGGAACATAGTGTTAACAGCTGAAAAAATAACAAAATTTAATAGCAGCAGTTATATCATGCATTTATCATTAACAATAATCTGGTTCAATGTAAGACATCGCAAATCGGCATCTACAATGTTTAATTGTTACATTGTTTTATAATTTCATTAATCTATATTATTTAAAAATATTAATTTTGATACATTTTCATCTGATATAAATTAAAGATGTTAAATTAAATACATTACAAAAATGAAAGTATTTTTCATACAAATTATACTGTGAAATTATACTGGCAAGTATAATTAAGTCCTGTTTCACGGCTTGTAGGACTTAAGAATTACAAACAAATCTGAAGAGTGCTTTATTATAATAATTTGATAAAAAAAAACCTTGCTCCTTCAGCAGGTGTTATGCATATTGTCATAATGATTTATGTTTGTTAATACTGTTGTTATTTGTAAATTATTTTCCTCTGAAAATATTAACAGAATAATATTTAAAAATATTTTTCCATCATAGCATTAAGATCATAGCAGCTAGAATGATATAATTCTCTTCGAAGAAGAGGAAAGGTATGAAGATAGTGACAAATATTACAAACTTAACGATGCAAATATATATAAAAAAAATATTACTGTTTTCCGAATTTCTCAAGGATTGTAATTATTTCAAATTTAATTAATAAGCAGATGAAATAGCAATGAACTGACGGATAACAAGATTTTAAGAATGACACAGTAATTACATTATGCCTTCCTATATACATATAAGCTATAATACACAAATTTGTTAGTCAATCATAATTATTAAAAAATACTGATATTTATTAAAAAAATTATCTTTATACACTGTATTACTTTCAAGCAGCTCAAGAAGTGAAAACTTTTCTGTTAGATTATAAGAGGCTAAAATCATGTTTTCGTGACTTTACTGAAGAACAAGAGGCAGCTTCAACAGTTTCAAAGTCATCTTCAGATAATGCCCCGTTACCCTCATCTTCCACAAAATCATATTCTGAAAATACAGTTGAATGGACTTTCACGCCTTGATAAAGCACTTTTAAGCAACATATTTAAAATTAGGATATTCAAATACCTTGTCCTTACAAAAAGACTCAATTACATAATTAAACAATAGATAACCTGAATAAATAACTCTCTACAGCAGGCCTGCACAATGTAATGCCCATGGGCACATGTAGCCCGCCAGCACTCGGTCTGTAGCCTGTGAAGACAAATCTATGTATATTAAACAGTTCCGTAACTAACTGACTGACTGATAGATAATGCACAGACCAAACTGCTGGACCTAAAGGGTTGAAATTTTGCATGGCGATTTTTCTTATAGTGTAGGGGTGCACTAAGAAAGATTTTGAAAAATTCTTAGATTCCTTTAAATTAAATTTTTAAGCTGTTTTTGTAATATTCTTTTAAGTTTACATTTAAAATAATAATCTGGGGGGTTATAAAATTTATATCATGAGAAAGATCATAAAAATTCCTTTAAAA
Source organism: Dolomedes plantarius (assembly GCA_907164885.2). NCBI lineage: Eukaryota > Metazoa > Arthropoda > Arachnida > Araneae > Dolomedidae > Dolomedes > Dolomedes plantarius. Next base: position 122,942,277 of record OU015490.1, on the reverse strand, counting down.
TAAAATCTTTTTTGAATCTTTACCTCCATTTTCTGAGTTTGGGTGAATTTTTAAAGATTAATTTTTAGAATTTAATTTATTAAATACTGATCATGTGGTTTCTTTTCTTTTTATGATACTTTAAACTAATTTTGCATCACGTGCATAACAGCGTAATAGACAATATATATATATATATATTTTCTTGCTAATGCGGCAAACGATTGGACATTATCGAAAAAAATATTAAAATACAGTAAAAGAAATGTTCTTCAAACTGTACTAAATTCTTTAGTATGTTCTATTAGATTTAATTTGAATATTTTCTTCTACATTATTTTGTCTATAAAAATACCCGTTACAATTTTTTTATAAATATATATATATATTTTGGCATTAATTGCATATATTGACCGTTGTATTTATTATAAATATATATATATATTCTTTTTTTTTTGCCTTAATTGCATACATTGACCGTTGTATTTAATTTGAATGTACTCCGTAGCAAAGCACGGGTATTCAGCTAGTAATATTATAAATATAAAAAATACAAAATATTGTTTTTAGATTTAAAATATTACGAAAAGAATATATAAGCAATGAATATTAATCTTCATTCAATCTTTAAACTAATCAGTAATTTATTTTTAGTTACATAAAATATTTTTCTCTGTACACTGTACTTTACTGCATAATAAAGAAAATAAATTCTTTAATTAATTTTTTCCTTAAATTGCTTTCTCATCTATCCTATTTTCTTGCAGCCTGTAGCAGCTTTCCATAATGTAATATGGACCTTATAACATTTCAAGTTGTGCAAGCCTGCTCTACAGCATAGTACAATACTATAATTAATATAAATGTTCCCCAACAAAAATAATTGTAATATGTACATTACTACTACTACTACAGCTATTAGATAACAAACATCAATAAATTATTGTCTTTAAAGGCTTGCTGCAAGTAAAACTAGTTCTGAAGCTATTTTACACAATATCACTAAAACTTTGATGAAAATGTCATTTCCAATCTGCTGAACTGTCTAAGATATATCTATATTTTAGACATTAATTTCACACAATGAGAACAGATATAATGTATCTAGGCAGTTTTAGACAGTTATATAAAGTGTCAGACAGTAGTCATGTCAAAATATTTTTAAGGTCTGCTTTACCATATTAAACTAAATAAACAAAAGATACCCATTTATGTTTGATATCTCAGCATTAAATAGCAAATTTCAAGGTAAATGACAGCAAATAAGACTCAACTAGATTAGATCTCAGTGACCAAATACATTAAGAGAGAAGCTCTCAAATTTAAAAAGCTTCCTTTGATAAAATTATCACAAATGTTTGCAGGAGAAATTTGGTTGACACTTGACAAAATATATCACAGCAACAGAACAAAAAAGTACATTTTTAAGAAAACCAAACCTCAAATGAAACTGAAACAAACAGCTACTTAAAATCCCAAACATGAATAAATTAAATTTTATTGTGGATTTTAAGAGGCTGTGAGTTCCTGTTTCACTTATTCTACATGTTTCATGTAAGTAACTCAAATGGAACATTGAACTGAAATTTAATTTTCCCAAATTGGAGTAATTATGTTCTCGCAGAATATTTTTCTATGCTGAAACACATTAAATACCACATTGCCACAGAAAAAAATTAACTTTTTTTACTTTTAAAAGCAGCAAAGATCCAAGAAAATCAAAACATTTAATTGCCTATGAAGTCTTTGTATGCGATATTGCTACTCAAGGGTGCTTTGCATAGGACACAGGTAATTCACAGCTTTCTTGACAGGAAGTTGAAGCAATATGGGCGGTCAGAATATCCATGAGGGAAACAACTAATTGTTTCATTCTCTGGTATAGCTGCAGGTATTACATTAGTTAAGTGACTATGCCGACCTATGTTTGTTAAAATACTTTGAGACAAGCCATGATGCTGTTATGACCACTTAATATCACAGATTTCTTCTTCACATTACAGAAACTTAGATTACTTTGTTCTTGGTAGCTTAACTTTTTTTCATTAACATTGGGATTGAAGGTCAATTGACGTAACTGATGCACTGCCTTAATGGAAAGGTGTGAAAAAAATGACAGAAATACACAGCTACATGGCAACAAAGGAGCATTTGACCTATAAAATTGCTGTTCCCTTACATATTGATAGTTTGTTATAATAAAAAGTTCAAAACAAAAGTAAAACTGATCCATATTAACTGAGTGAAACTGCAAGAGACTTGTGCTATTGCGTATTTACAGTACAGAGGAAGTTATACTTTTCTTGTTCTGAGTTAATTTTAACATGAATATGTAACAGCTAGTGTAAACAGAGCTCAGTATAAAATCTTCACTGACATAGAGCAGTTTTCAAATCAATCCTTATCAGTAAAATATCACTTAGTATTTTTCACTCATTTAAGACTTTAAAATTAACTTAAGTTGTAACTACTTACTACAAAATGTACTTAATATTACAAAGCATTCTTAACTCTACTAATTTCATAGTTAAATACATGATCTTCTGATAACTAAAAGTATCATAAATAAACTTTATATCTGCACTTTTTAACACACACAAGAAGAAAAATTAACAAGTATCTTACCTAAGCTACAATTACTGCAATTCAAATCTGGTCTCAGCTCTAAAGGTGGCCAGTGGTCAGGTCGTTCTTCTAATATTTCAAATAATGATTGCTTTTCTGGTAGCACTAATATCTAATAAAAAATAAAATATTTAGGTTATGTGTATTAATTAATCTAAATTTTTTTTAAAAAAAAGGTCTTTACTTGCTTGAAAACATTTCTTTAATTATTTATTATAAATATTTAAAAGATATCAAAAGTTTTACCAAATTTGTCATAAAAAGATGAGATTAAAATTATGACCATTCACTCGCATGGAAATAAGTTCCTTTACATAAGTTTTCTTTTAAATACTGGATTTTACACAACTTAAAAAACCTTTAGAATCCTAAAATCAATTAAAACTAACAGTTAAGGCTCCGCTGGACTTATTTTTTTTCCCCGCGTTCGCTAAAACCCACAAGAAAACTCCACGAGGAAGGCAGGGACTATGTCGACTTGATTGACAGAAAAGCAACCAATCAGAGAGGCAATAGTTTTCGAAGTTGAGAAGGGGTAGAAAACCCCCCTCGTAATTTGAAACTGTCAACAAAGCTATCAATGGTTCTTGCCTACACTTCGACTGAACAAGGGGATGGGGTCAGGTATCTTCCCCTATTTACAGCCTTTCACATTCAATTCTCCCCCCCCCCCCCCCCACACACACTAACTTCCTGCATTTTAGTAATAAGACAGGCAGTTAGTTGGGATTTGGAAATCTACCGCTCTAGCTATGCGACCACAATTTTGATTTCAAAGAAAATAAATTTATCAGTTTTGCAATTCCTTATTTATCATTTTTTTTATTAATATTAAACTTAATTTTAATTTTTAATGATGTGTTTTTATCAAGTAGATCGATTAATAAGCTTTCCGTTAACAATTTAGTAATGAGAAAAAATAATTTAAATAGAAGATTGAGTTTTCTTCCTACAACATTTGTTTAAAAACAGTTAAAGTTACAAACACGTTTCTCACAAAGTCTTTTATGAAAACTACACCAGGAAAATTTATGCATAATACACCAGGAAAATTTATGCGGAAATACTTTAAAAATGGTCAATTCTAAAGCAAATCGCCGACAAAACGGTGATTTTTTAAGGGCTCGGAGAATTCTATCATCTCCAATTTCAGGAATTTCTTAAAAGCTTGGATGCTGAGTAAGGTGATATCGTATACTTCACAGAAATAAAGTGACTTAGTTGAGAGCAAATTTTTAAAAGATTTTAAAACCTACTTGATAATCAAATTGTTTATAACACTGAAAAAAAATACACACACACACACACACACATATATATATATATATATATATATATATATATATATATATATATATATATATATATACACACACACATATATATATATATATATATATATATATATATATATATATATATATATATATACATATATATATATACATATATATATACATATACATATATATATATATATATATATACATATACATACATATATATATATATATATATATATATATACATATACATATACAGAGGCTGTTCACACATTTTTTAGACGATGTATATTGTATTCACAAAACTAAATTACATAAAATTCTTGTGTTTTAAATGTTCTATTTGACATCCCTCATTCTGAACTATTTTTCGACACCGCAATTTCCAGGATAATAATGCCTTTTGAAGTGTCAGAAGAGGTATTCTATCCCATTCTTCCTGAACAGCTGTCCAGAGTCCTGTAAGGGTTTTGGGACGACGTTTGGATAATGCAGATTTTAAAAGTCCGAAAGCACAAAAATCCATAGGTGATACATCGGGAGATTTAGTAGGGATATCAGTGAAGGGTATGGCCTTGATACCAGTTTTTTGTTCCATTTCTTTTAGGAAATTTACAGTGGATTTTGATGTGTGACTGCTAGCTTTGTCCTGATGGAGTCTCACAGATTGATGGCACTGTGAGTAAAGCGATGGTATTTCATTCAGAAAAATTGGCGATACAATATGTTCCTGATAGTATTTGGAGTTAATCTTGACATTTTTTTTCACTCTCTTTATTTTTAACCTTCCATTATAAGAAAAACCAGCAACAGTCATGAATCCCTTAGAAAAACTTTCTTTCGATTCTTTGAACCATGTACTTAAATTTTTTTCTCCCCTTTTTATGATAATAAAAGGCTCTTTTTTTGTCGCAATCATTTAAATACACCCATGATTCATCTATTGTGACAATTGTTTTCCATTTTTATTTGGATAAGTGTTTCTCATATAGAATTCTGCAGCGTGTCCTGCATTCAACAATATGATTTGGAAGAAGACGATGCATATTGCATTTTTTCGCTTTCTTAAGATTTAAATCAACGTTTATCATTTTGTTTACAGTGGACACCGAGCATTTTAATGATTTTGGAACTGTCCTTTGACTAGGGGGATTTTCTTTTAACATTAAACAACGTACCTTTGCAATAGTCGAAGATGTCCGTTTTTTCCTTGGATACTTGTTTGGAATTTTTGTCCCACTTGAGGCTCCAATTTAACGTTTTTTTAATTTCTTGTTGACGATATTACCTATCGACGCTTTAGATATCCCAAAACCATGACTCTCACATCGTTTTTGGATAACGGAGTATGCATATTTCTCTTCGGAAAGAGCATAAATGTAGCCTTCGAACCACTGCTTTGTTAAAAACGCCATTTTGAATAAAAACAAAACTTTCAAGCCGCAGACGATAATTTTGACTTTTAAAAACATAGTACAATTGCAATTATTTCTTTTGCAGCAAACGATTTTTTATTACCGCTTACCAAAATTGTCTAAAAAATGTGCGAACAGCCTCTGTATATATATATACATATATATATATATATTTATTTATATATATATATATATATATATATATGTATATATATATATATATATATATATATATATATATATATATATATATATATATATATATATATATATATATATATATATATATATATATATATATATATATATACATATATATACATACATATATAAATAAGAATAAGATGAAAGAAAAAACCAGTAATAGCTCTAAAGCTACTTGCAGCCAGGAACAAACATCATGTAAAGAAAAGTATGAATAAGGTTTTTGATAGCATTTCTTCATCAGCGGTGTCAATACTGTCTAAAAACCAATGGATTGTTTCTGATGAGTATGATCTATTAAATAAACACACTCAGACACTGTACAATCCATTATTAACAGAAGAATTGATTAATAAATGAATTAAGTTTGAATAAGTACTTAACCAAAGAACACCAAGCCTGGCGCTAGTCAGAGTGGAAATTAAGAACTTGTAACCGCAAGATGACTGACGTCATAAAACTTGCAACCATTCAGGTAGTGGATTCTCAGTTACAGACTTACTTAGGTTACCGTATTTTAAGACTATTATTCCTTTAATTATTTAGTTATTACTGTTACCACTTTGAGTTAATTTTAATATTATTTTATTTTACTTATGATTTTTATTCTTATTTTTAGTAGTTATTATTTCTATTTTAACCTATTGTTATGTTTAACATGTTAATGCAACAGAACAAACTATTCATTAAAACAAAAACAACCAATTATGTTTTTGGATAGACTTACAGGGTAATTATTACGAGTTAGCACAGCTTTCAAGTCTATAATATGCTTAATCCTATTGTCTTTAGAACATAGCCCATTTATACGAACTAACTGATTTTCAATAATGTTATTAAAAACAGATTTATGTAAACAGGTTAGATAATTTTGAAATTTAACAATATTAAAATTATAATCAGATCTTTTGTCGTATAAGTCAAAAGTAAATTTACTGTGAGTACTTAATTTAATATTAATATCTAGAAAGTTTACATTAATATTATCATGGCTACTTTTAATTAGTTCCAAATTATGAGGGTAAAAATTTAAGTCTATAGGGTTATCACTTTTATTAATTACTATTATATCATCTATATATCTATATATATTGTAATTGCTATTTTCTATATTATTAATTTCAAAATAATATAAGTATAAATTAGCTAGCATACTTGAAGCATTACCACCTTGTGGTACATCTTTGGACTGTAAGTACAGTAACCACCGCTTATAGTGATCAGTGGTTATAAGAATCAACCGTTTATAAGAATCAATATCGCAAAAACAAAAACAAATGTATTATTTCCATGTTAAAATTTCCGCTTTAAAGAATCAATCCACCGGTTATAAGAATCAGTTTGCAATCTTCGCCTTCCTTTCATTTTTCCAAAAAATGCCACTTGAACTCTCAAAAGGTACGAAATTCTTTCTTAAGTTTTTGAAAAGAAAGATTGATAAAACTTTGGGGTGGAAAACAGTCGTAAAATACATTCCTTTAGACATAACATAAGAGTTTCTCCTTATACGTTTTTGCTAAACACTTTCTTATTGGATTTACTCAGGGGCATCTAATCCGCCCGGGTTCGATTTCGCTTTTCTCCAGACAGGCACTCCTTTTTTCCCACCACTTACTTCCTGGTTGCGGATTTCTGGACCCTGAAACACATAAATCTTCCGCGAAGCGTCCGCCATCACTTACGCAAACGGGACAGTGGATTCAGCACTTCAAACCGTGAAACGGAAACGGATTCATTTTGTTGAATCAGATGAACCAGATGCTGAATCAAACGTTTCACGGTTTGATTCAGAATCAAACCGTGAAACGTAAGCTATAAAGTGAATCTTCGTCTGAGACTGTAATAAGCATACGTCGCTAGTATTCACTTTAGTTTTCTAACAAAATTGCCAGTTAGTGTTAGAACTTTTTGATAGTCGAATTCAAATATGATAAAAACAAGGAAAACTCTTAGTTTTTCTGAAAAACAGAACTTGTTAATTAGATATGATGCTCTTCCAAAGTGTAGTCAAAGAGAAGCTGCCTCTTGTTGATTTTATAATCATGTGTTGTTACTTATAGGTCTAGAAATTGAGTTATAGTATTTGTTTAGAAATTGAGTATTTTTAAAATTATAAAAAATAATTTTAATAAATGAGAAATAACGTAAATTAAAGAGTATTTAATGGTAAATTATGTATATATGTGCCTGTGTGTTTATATATATGTACAAGTATATATTTGTGTATGTGTGCCTGTCCAAAGGGA
>OU015490.1:122747025-122932025 GCA_907164885.2 Dolomedes plantarius | reverse complement strand
AAAATTTAGCCAGTGATCAATATACATATACCAGCTAGGAATCAAGTTTTACTGTAGTTCTAAAATCTTTACCCGTCAGCTGAAAAGGCACATAGCAAACGTTTGTGCTCTTTTCGCCAGGCAACTCACTATCCATAAATCACCGTCCCCCCAACCCTTGTGTCTTACCGCCCGGGGTCCCCCTGAATTCTTTCCCCTCCCTGAACCTCACTGCCGGCGGGAGGCGTGGTTTTTGGAGAAATGTTCCGATTTTTACAAAATTTCCCCATTTTTACCGACAAATTACTCTTACCCTAATTTACATAAAATTAAGAAAAAAGTATCTTTGAAAAGCCAAAAGATTCAGGAATCCCGCGCATTATTTCATATTGTATTACTATTTGATCTCGAGAACTTATAAAGAGTTTAAAGCAAAAGTACCGCTTATTTTTTCAGTTCAGAAATTTGACAGTCATTTAAAATTAAATTTTAAGAGAAAACCAAAAATTGATAAACAAACACGAATTGTTAAGTCGTGAGGTATCTTATGCAGAAAAAATTTTCTCAAAATATTTAAATGCGAATTTGCAATTTGTTAAGAACTTCCCCATTGACTTAACATTGGCTTCGAAACATCGGAGGCTCAGTCCAGCGCCCCCTTAAGGAGGACATCAATAACCACACAATAAAAAGTGTACAGGGTGTTTCATATTGAATGGCCCAAAAAGAAAGCATACCTGTGAACGCTGTAATTACTTTGTTTTGATAAATCAAATTTACAGTGAAACTATGGTTATCCAAGTTTCTATAAATGTTCTATGTGTGCCCTTCCGGTGACACGACAAATATATATGCGGTATTCCAGTTCCTGCCACACTCATGATAAAATATCCTTTGTTAATGATTTGAGCACTTTAGTTATCTGCTGCTTCAGTTGCTGTAAGTCCTTGGGAAGTAGAGACATGAGCACTTTGTCTTTGACAAAACCCCATAGGAAAAAAATCACATGGGGTTCGATCTGGTGATCTCGGTGGCCAACAAAGCAATGGCATATCGTTTGACCCTGCATGGCCAATCCAGCAATGAGGTAGGCTATCGTTCAAATACTGACATAAGTTTTTATGCCAATGTGGTGGAGCACCGTCTTGCTACAGGATGAAGCTGGGAACTGCTTCCTCCAACTGAGGGAATGATAAACGAAGATGTTTTGGCATATTCCAAAACACAGTGTGCTTTCTCCTGCATGGAAGGTGCCATTTCGATTAACAGTGCCTCTAGCGGTGATTTCGTAATCGGAAGATTTTTCACTGTTGCCAGATAAAACTTGTATAATTGTAGTTTCAGAATTAATTTGTTTCAGCTAAATAAATCAATTACAGAATTTGTACTATTCTATTCTTTTTGTCCTATTCAATATGAAACACCCTGTATTTAGCCATGGAAATTACTAAGCTATCACAAATTAAATTTGTTAAATTATCACTGACATAAAGTACTGTTTAAATTGAAGATAATCACTACATAACTGACTTGGTTATACATATCATGCAAACTATTCTAGACTGCAATTCTATTTGTAAGTTATACTGATGCTATCAATAGTTCCTGATAAAAAATGCAATAGAAACAAATGTACTACTGCTTTTGCAGTACAAAGCACATATTGAAAAAATTTCCCTGAATGAAAATAATATTAAACATTTCCAAAAACCAAATCCTTAACATACCAACATTTTCCTTTGTGCTCATTTTAGTACGCTGAAAAAATTTCTTAGACTAACAAAAGAGGAGAAAAAAATTACTTAATAATTTTTACCAGAATATTATCAAGAAATAGGATTTTTTAAAAACTGTTTGCTTCATTTCAAACTAAAGATCCCAGTTTTCAAAAAGTTGCACATTGTACAAAAGTAGCAAATAGAATTAAAGAACTTTGGTAGTAGAAATAAGCCAAATCCATTTTAAATAACTGAATACTATTTCTCTTAAGTTATGTAGGATGAGTCATCTTTTTTTAGATTCATTCATTCAAAATTTTAAAAAAATCAATTTGAGAATGGAAAAAATAGTGAAAAGTGTTTTGATCTACAAGCAACTTAAATCAAGAATTTGCATAATATTTTGGATTGAAAAACCAAAAAGAGTAAATTTGGAAATTTCTTCTCCTCCCACGAAAAAAAAAAAAACCCTTTTTTCCTTATTTTATGAACATTTTCTAATTATTTAAGGACTCAACCATTGTAATTTGTACTGAACAACACATTTAGAAGATATTAAAATCAAAGTTTACTTTTAAAGAAAATAAAATTCTGTTAAGATGTATAACTATAAAAAAAATTAGCAATTTTTTATGCCTGTTTTACATAAAACATATAAATACCATAGAAAATTTAATTAATAGATATGTCATCAATTACACATATTACTGCAAAGTTAAATCTTTGAGGTGCATTAAAGGAGTATGACATAGTCTGACTGAGCATGTGACGGTTTGAATACTTCGGGTTCAATTTCCTAGTCAAAATCTGTTAAATTGAAAGAAAAAACTGTGAAAGAGACTGAGTGACAGAATTTGATTTGTAGTAATGACATCAAATTTAACACATGTGATTTTCACACACATGTGTCTCAAAATTCTCTATTAGATAGAGAAGTGAGGTTCAACAAAGAAAATATGACATATTTATTGATACTGTAATGGTCAGCACACCAGTTTAGAAAGCAAAAAGTCCAAATTTAATTCCCAAATCAGCATAGTTGATATAAAAGGGCCAAGAATAGTGTTGGCAAAGACACCCAAGTAATATGAAACCATAAGAGGAATGACATAACATATAGTTTCACAGTACAGTCGAACCCCATTATAATGAACTTCGAGGAATCAAAAGGTTTTGTTCGCTTTATCCCAACAGTTAAGAAAAATGCTAGAGTTCACAAAATGTAAATCTCATTAGTTGGAATGTGCATTCAATAATGATGTATTAAAAAATGATAAAATCTATTAAAAATGATAATTAATGAATTAAATCGACTAAAATAGATTATATTAAACTGACATAATACTAATTAAATTACGTATAATAGGAAAATGACGGGACCAAAATTTTCACTCGTTATATCCATGAGTTCATTATATACCAGGTTTGCTATAACAGGGTTTGACTGCAGTATTGTTTGCATTTTCCAAAAATAAAACAATACTTTAATATAAAAAACTATTGTTATATGATTTGCTTAGTTAATTTCTACTTACTCAAATTGAAAATATTCTATGATAATGAGTGAACAATAAAAATATTAATTTTTAACATATAACAACAACAAACAAAAAAAAAGTACATAATCAATCAATTAGAAACACAGTTTAAATTATTCTATTAAATTGGCAAACACTAAATGCTAACATTTTTCTAAAATTAATGATATATTAAACCATCTTTGATGAAAGCTATTTTAGTAGCATATCTTTACAGCATAACTATTTGATTGGTACTTACTCTTGACACTTCAAGACACCATTCTTCAAAATCATCTTGCGATTCAAAGAAAAAGCACTGAAAAAACAATTTCAACTTTAAAAACAAAAGCAAAAATTTTCCTTCTGTTATGCTAATTGCTGTGTTAGGTTTTAGCCATAATGATGTGTGTGTAGTTAATTAATTTGTGTAAATGCCAAGTATAATTGTTAATGCCAAGGAATGTAAATTAATTATTGTAAGCTGGTGGCGTAGGGAAAAGGAAATATGGTTGGCTGGTTTAAAGAGTAAAATGTAAAAGTGTAAAAAGTAATTATATTCTCTCTGACTCTTTTTTTTCTGGCCCTGGTAAAAATATCTGTCTTTAGAAAAGCTTCCTTATCTGTTCCCGTGCCGTAACCTGATACCTCCTGGCCTTGCAGTTTTCGAGGGGCGCGACGGACGGGGCCAGCGATGTTTCTCGCAGGCAAAAGGAATTTTGCGGCGCCTTTACTGATTTCACCGACGCGCATGAATACAGGGCGTCAGCAGCGCAAGTGGTAGCGCCAATTATGTTTGAAATTAAAGCGTGCTGAAGTAACGAAAATGATGCAAGAAAAAATTAATACACGAATGAACAGTGTGATATGAAGTGATTTCGGTGCGTCTGAGGTGGTTTGGCGTTTTGAAACAACGGCGCCCGATAGCACTATTTAACCCGAGCCAGGGGCTCCCGGGCCGCGGGTTTTTTGAGGAGAGAAGGCACGGCGGTTCGTTGTTTCGATTCTGAAGGAAAAAAGTTATTCTGTTTTTCGGCGCTCATCGCAGGGGGTTGACCCTGACTTCTACCTACCCGACGCCTATCTCCGCTCTGTTGGAACTCTTGAAACATTTGATGGAAGAGATGGCCAACTTCAACATGGGAACAGTCCTCATTTTATATCCCCTCTTTCTATTCCAGGGTCTTTACTATCTTGCCTTTGCTTTCCTGTTTCATATTTTTTTAGTTTAACCTGCAGCGCTGTGGTAAGTTTTTTTTAAGATTTTTTTATTCGTGGAGCTCCTTCTAAGATTGTAATTTAAGCGCCAGCCAGCCTATTTGTAACTGTGTGATACTAAGGTACATATTTATATTTTTATGTGGGTAAAGTTACTCACTGCTAATTTGTTTTGGAATTAGGTTCATACGGAACTTGTTTAAATTGGCAACTATCGAAAATGTGAAATACAATGAGAGACCTAAGAGGCAATGTAAATTTTGATAGTATACTGCATATAAGATAATTTAATAAATAGTTCTTGCCTCCATTTTTATTGTTGACTCAGTTTTGCGTTATGTTTCTTGACATTTATCACCATTTTGTTTTGTTTTTTTTTGGGTTGCAATGAAAATAATTTTATCCACTTTACGGGCTTAAATGTTATGATGGGTATTCATTCTTCATACGGCGAAATGGTACCGAGTGCCCATTCCGATAATCATTCTAAACAACATACTCACAACACTTCTGTTTCTCATACTAAAATTTAACAGTATTTTGTTTTCTCTTGAGGTAATATCACACTTGCAGGCAACATCATAGGACACATGATTTTTCTGCTCTACTGGACAAAGAGCTAATCATAAAATTGCTCCAAAATCTTGTAAATGCTAGTAACTGGGGTTTTATTGCAAGGTCATGATTGTTTTTGATAGAAAAAATTGAATTAATTTTTTTTCTTGATGGTTTGATTATATAAACTTTGCTCTTAAGGTAAGAAAAATGGTTCCCTATCATTATATGAACAGCCAGAAAATTATGTGTATTCATTGACTATCATAGCACTCTCAACTGTATTGATGGTAATCAAATCAATTAAAAGAAAGAAGGATATGGTACAGAAACTAGTGTTGTTGTTGTTGTTGTTGCTTATGCCACTTGACCGACAGGAACATCAGATCAAGTCCCGAAGGCTATGGGTGATGAAGGTGTGGCTCCTGTTTTGACTGGCATCACAAGGGTTGGAGTCTGACTTGACCAAAGGACCAGTTCCATAATTTTGAACCGAATCAAGTGACGTGACCAGAACAGTTGATCCCGCACCTCCAGAGGTAATTTTGAGAACTTGGAGGACATAGCAGCCATGACAGATTTTATGTGCACCAGCCACCATTAGTGTACACGGCATTGGATTTTGTCAACGACGACATCAAACCAGTGACTTTCAGATCCCTAGCCTGCTGCCCTTGCCAAATAGGTCACTGTGCCCCAGGGAAACTAGTTAATAAGCTAAACTCAGATGTTTTAAGAATCTCAAGACAAAACTGACCCTAGAAGTAAGTTATTCAAAGCATATTAACTCTCTCTCCCTGTAGATGCATTATTATATGAGAATTTATACACAGTTTTGTTCATAATGGGGTTGTACTATTAGAAGTAAAATATGAAAAAAAAACACTGTTTAAAAATGCAAATTTTAGTTAAGGAAAAAGAATAGCTACAATAATAAAAACATAAATCTGAAAAAATGTACTTTTTATCACTTCTGTACCCATTTGCTTGCAAACGGGCAAAATTATTTATGAAGTGGATTACGTGCTTGTCTAATTAAATCAATATTTTTAGTGCTAAATAGTAGTTGCTATTGTGCCATTACAGCCGTGAGTAATTAAATTCTAGGTATTAAAGTTGACAAATTTAGATAATATAAGTTTATATAACAATTATATCCCAATATATTACAAATAACTGAATAGTTCAGAGGTAAATCAACTTGGATTATATCTTATAAAAGACCAAATTCAGGATTACATTTTTAATACAAACCCTGAAGTTTGGTTGACAAACTTATTTTAAAAGTTTAACATAATTGCTATTATTTTTTATAGCAATATGTATTTTGTGCTTATTGTGGTTTAATTTTTTAATTGCAGTTCAACACAACATTCAACTCCAGGCTATTCTTATTTTCACACTATCCCACATTTGTTCTGAATCTTATAACTCATGGGACAAATGGGTCAGTTATACCCCGCAAATTTTTCTTGCTTTTAAAAGTATAAATTAAAAATATTTTCACTTTGAAATCACAGACGCTGTGTATATTCAGAGAGTCTGCCACGTTTTCTGTTCCTACAATGAAACTAAAAGGCAAGTGCCAGAAGATATCACAAATGATGTAAATAATTCAACATGAAATAATATCTATAAAGAAGGCATAGACAGCCAAACAAATTAACAGAAAACCTACCCTAGCGTTGAAAAATTGTAACTTTTCAATAAAAGATTGCGCAGTTGCAACAAATCCTCATACTGAAAACCAACAAATATAACTAAAAGTAAATAATTCAACAGACAAAAATAATTACCAACAGGAAGAATGCAGACAAAATAAACCGAAATCATGCACTTAGGGCTCAACGTAGATTCTGTGGGAAGATTCTGTAGCACTAAAAGAACTAAACCATATAACGAAGCAACCGACTGGTCTCTTCAGGAAACCTAACCAAATAAGTTCCCCCTTGAGGTAACTGATTTGGTTAGGCCTCCTGATGAAGAGACCAGTCGGTTGCCTCATTATATGGTTTAATCAGTCCCCCCCCTGAGGTAACTGATTTGGTTAGGCTTCCTGATGAAGAGACCAGTCGGTTGCCTCGTTATATGGCTTAGTTCTTTTAGTTCTACAGAATCTTGCATTTATGGTGCATTGAGCCCTCAGTGCATTATTTTGGTTTATTTTGTCTGCATTCTTCCTGTTAGTAATTATTTTTCTCTGTTGAATTATTTATTTTTAGTTATATTTACAAATGCCAAAAGTTATGCAAAGTTTTTAACCTCACTTGCAATGTTTGTTGAAAAGAGTATTGCAAGATTTTCTCAGGATATTTTCCGGAAGATGGCCAAAGGGCTAGAGCCCTGGCTTACAGTACCAGAGTCTGTGGGTTCGAGTCCCACTATTGGCATGGATGTGTGTAGCCTTTTGGAATCGCTGTTAAGCAGTAGATCCCAGTCTAATGAGCTCTCGTGCAGCAAAAAATTGAACGTAGCACTCCAAACCAAACCAAACCAAACTCATGATACTTTCTATTTTTGCTGATAAAGTGCTGCATGCACAACTATCTAACAAATTGAAGGATTTACCCTTCAGTAGTGGATCCCGTTTAGTTAGAACTCTAGTTGAGGGACCAAGCTATGAGAGTGATACAGCCATCATACTAAGAGTTAACATTTTTTTTAAAACACACAGTATTATAACTAGTAATTATTTAACTATTTTCAAACAATACATAAGACAAGCATCTGATACCATCATAATGAGAAATTTTTTTCAACTTTCAGTATAAAAAGAAAACACTGATGTTGCATGGTGCGGCACTATTTTAGAACACCCTGTCCCCCGTCAAAAGAATAAGCTGAGCCATACATCAGTGCCCTCATCGAACACTTGACTTTAAGACTAGAGGTTGGATTAAAATACGAACGATGATGAGGCTCCAAATAAAAACATACATTTTGATGGAGTCCTTATTTAGATATCTTAAACATAAATGTAAATGTATATGGTTATTAATAATCTTTTGTAGTTTAGTTTGGTCAAGATGATAGCGTGAAATAAATAGCTAGTGATTGCCAAAGGAGTATTTCTTTGTGACAATTATAAATGATTTCTTCTATCTGCTACGCATCTAACTGATTCATGCTCTTGTGGCACCCCTGAGAAAGGTAAGTCTATTAACTTATTTTTGATTTTATAATTAAGCTAGGCCTTCAAAAAGAAAAGAAAATTTAATACCAAAGATATTGACGGATCTATATCTTTTATAGGCATGCGTTTGCTGCCTCCATACGGAATATGGTAACTGCTGTCATCAAAAGAGCTTTCAGTGAGGTTCACAGTTGGCTGTGTAACATGTGGATCTAAGCAAATCAAATCATTCCCTAGAGAGAAGAAACACATAGAATAAAAATGTATAAACTATTATCTATTAGCTATAATTCACATTCTTAATTTTAATGCTACTTTTAGAAAGGAACACAATTTATAAAACTTTACCTTCACTGTTTAAGTGAAGCAATAATATTTTGTCATATTTCAGACAGAGAAAGCCATTATCTTTGCTCAGAAAACAAAGAAGTCAAGAATATTTAAGATCTGAAATATGTTTGATTGCATTTTCAGGATTCAGTGCATACAATAGCTATAATAGCCTTGTATTTTTGTTTTTTTAAGATCTCTCTTTTTACTTTTTCTATTTTTTAGAATTTGCAATTTAATTAATACTTGGAGTTATTAGTATAACTAACATGTCATTAATTTAAATTAATCAAACTTTTAAATGTTATATAATACACGAAAAACATAAAGCTTTATACAGCCATTAACACATACTTTATCTACAATATTTCTATTGGCATAACAGAAACAATATTCATACATTATTTCATTAAAAAAAATACAGTAATATATGCCTGGTGCAGACATTTCCATTAGCATATTAATATGGAATAAAAGAAAATGAATACCTGTGTATCCAATAAACCATACTGCATGTCTAGGTTTACCACCAAGAATACCAAGACTTTGTTTCATAGTAAATGTGTTCTGAAAAACAAAATTAAAAATGAAATTGAGAACCTATAAACAGAGATAATTTATATTTCCGATAGAAGTAATGTTTGAACTAACACATGAAAAAACTAACTCAACAGCTAATTTGTAAAAAGCTATTACTATATATATATATATATATATATATATATATATATATATATCTTCTCCAATGCAGCAGATGGTTATTTGGACATTATCCTGACCGTCATATGACACCGCAGTTTTGCTGGCCACTTTTCTGGGAGCACCGTATAGGTGGACCAGCATTACTCCCTATGGGCTGGTCCTGTAATTTTGAACTGAGTCAAGTGACAAGACTGAATACTTGACCCCGCACCTCCAGAGGTAAATTTGAGAACTTGGAGGACATTGCAGCCACACCCTATTTTACATGCCCTGGCTACTATTAGTGAACAAGGCGGTGGATTTTGTCAGCGACAGGTCTCGAACCCGCAACCCTCAGATCACTGGCTTGCGGAAGACATTTTTGAAGTCTTTGCCAACCGGGCCCTATATATATATATATATATATATATATATATATATATATATATATATATATATATATATATATAAGTAATATACTGGACCAGCCAAGGAGAAGACTGGTGTCCAGCACATCACAAGGGATGATGATGATCAGTTGTGGCTCAAATAAACGACGCGGTAAGTTACGGCATTACATTTTATTAGACCGAGAATACGTCTTCCCAAGACAGTTACAAAATCTGAAAAACGTACATGTATGTTGATCAGACGGCTTATATAAACTTTGTCATGTGATCATGATAGCGATTAGGGATTTGCTGTTGTCGACAAGTCACATGGGGTTTTATGTAATCTGTGCAAAGCCTTTATGAAATCTCGAATGACGCTGAGCAGGTTTGAAAAAGGAAGCCATTTAATTTTTCACCCGAGGGGTTTTTAGGACTTAGAATTGAAAGTGAAAATTAGTTCGTACGCCCAAGGGAATTTAGAATAATTTTAGAATTTAAAATGGTATGGGGTTTTTAATGTTATAGAATATATATAAATATATATATATATATATGCATATATATATATGCAACTTAAAGCCAGTTCAACATGGCTTCAAACACCCAAGCCTACTGCAGGATTTGAGCCTGCAGACTCCTGCCCTCACCATTTAACCATTCCCTGTCAAAAACTCAACATGGAATTTTAACCACACATGCCACACCATATTTTGCATACAAATTACCTATCTTACAAACCATCTTAAAAATCTTATTTATATCTTAACTGCATTCTGCATCTGGTAATCTGAGAGGAACTTTCCTACATGATTCAATTATCTCCTGCATTTTTCCTTAGCTTAATTTCATATAATCTATACCACCTTATCCTGTAAATTGTTCTTTATATTTACTTAAGGAGTCAGTAACAATTTTTTTTTTCAGATATAACAGATGATTCTGGCTATTAAATTTACTTGAACTAATGTCAACAAACCCAAAACAGCAGTAACATAATGCTCAGATTCAACCACTTGAAATTCTATATATGCTTTCTATACCTTTACTCATTCCTTATTGCCAGATACATTCACCCTTTATTTTGATTTTTTAACCAATATAATAATTCAAAGAAACATGAGACATTTCCAGTTTGCTTTCAATCAATGTTGGTAAAGGCTAATTTAAGCTGTTTGAATTCAGTTACAGCACCAGTATCTAATTTAACATACAGATATAAGCCTTTACTTTTTTTTTTTTTTCATACTAATCTAAATTGTTCCAAGGACATTTGCTATCTACAGCTCCTAATATATATTCATAATAATCCTTATCAAAGAACAGGCATTAAATTATAACTTAACTGCTCAACTGTGTTTACATTTCATTTGGAATGGCATATTTCAGCAAAATGATTTTCCTTCTTACGTGCACATTTTTTCAAAAATTATAAATTAGAAGCTTGCAAGAACCCTTACTTTGATTGTAATATAAATTGTGACTGGAAAGTTAAGAATGGAAATATCAAAACAAAACAGTATAGGAAATGGAATTAATTTGCATTTATATGCTCTGCATTTAAAAAAGTGTACATGTAACACATAATATAAATTAGAAGCTTGCAAGAACCATTAGTTTGATTGTAATATAAACTGTGACTGGAAAGTTAAGAATGGAAATATCAAAACAAAATAGTATAGGAAATGGAATTAATTTGCATTTATATGCTCTGCATTTAAAAAAGTGTGCATGAAACTTTGAGTTACTTGAGAAACTTTGAGCATGAGTTATGTTTCATGCAAACTTTTTTAAATGCAGAGCATATAAATGCAAATTAATTCCATTTCCTATACTGTTTTGATTGATATTTCCATTCTTAACATTCCAGTCGCAATTTATATTACAATCAAAGTAATGGTTCTTGCAAGCTTCTAATTTATAATTTTTTTTCTTTCTTGCTTATGTATGTAATGACTTCTATAGTATTTTTAACATTTAAAATACAGTCATAACTCGGTACTCATCACATTTGTATGAAAATTTTTTTTTAAAAAGCTTCTGTACTCGATGTTTGCTCAGTACTTGTCGCACATAATAAAACATATATGAGACAAAATGATGCCACATCCTGTCTTTCCAGATGAAAAGAAAGCCTGTCTCGCTATTCTCCTAAGTTTGCACCCTGTGTTGAAAACCACATATTTCACTGTCTACTTCCTTTCTTTTGGGCTTTTTTTCCCTACAAATCATCATGAGTTTGAAGAAGTTTAGTGATACATCTCAGTATAATAGAAAAATAGTGTGAGAACCATGATAGAAAAGAAAAAAGAGATATTAGCTAACTATGAGCGTGGTAGCCCCGTATCTGATCTTGCTCATCTAACTCGCTATTATCCCATTAAGCCATTAACTCCTTTCAGTACAGGTTGAGTGAAGATAAATTTCATTTTATTTTATCTAATTATTGTTTTAAATTATGTCTGTCAAGTTTAAAGATTTTGTAAAAACAACAACCCTATCAGTTTATAAATTCCCCAATAAAGTGTGAAATTTCTGGTTTTCAGTAACAAATTAATTACAGTTGAACCCTGTTATAACGAACTTCAAGGGACCAAAGGTTTTGTTCACTTTATCCGGTGGTTCACTATATCCGAACCGTTAAGAAAAATGCTAGAGTTGACAAAATGTATAACTCATTAGTTGCAATGTGTATTCAATAATGATGTATTAAAAAAAATGATAAGTCTATTGAAAATGATCATTAATGAATTAAATCGACTAAAATCAATTACAATAAACTGACACAATACTAAATAAATTACGTACAATAGGAAAACGGCAGGACAAAAATTTTCATTTGTCATATCCGTGAGTTCGTTATATACTGGGTTAGCTATAACGGGGTTCGACTGAATTTACATTACTCCTTATGGGAAAAATTTTCTTGTGTACTTGTCATGCCTTCTGGAACTAATTAACGGCAATTACCGAGGTACTACTGTATAAAGTTGACATCCAGCTAGTTAATTTTTCTTTGCACATTTTGATGCCTTTTTCTAAAGAAAGATCATCTTCATGCAACAGCCTATCTTTCATTTTCTTTTTCAATATACCACTGACAATTCTATCCCTATGCAAACTGTCTTTTAAATCTCCAAATCCATAGGCATTACAAAATTACCTTAGTGATGTGAAGAATTCACCAAAAGTTTCACCAGGCTGTTGTGACCTTGTAAAAAATACATGTCTATCAACACTTTCATTTTGTTCAAGCAAGCAATAATTTTTGACAACTTTTAGAAAACAAATACTGACAGTAAAATATAGATAAAGTGTTACAAGATTGAATATGTGTCTCTAACAAACTCTGCACTGCGATATGGCATAGCTCGCAGTAATACCATCAACATCCAGTAGTATTTCATGATTTTACCATATTTTTTCAGAAACCTACAATAATAGCCATATTATGGAAAGATTAAAACCCCCCAACAGTTTAAACTTTGATGGAAACATTGCTGAAAATTGGGAGAAATTCAAGCAAATGTTCAACATTTTTATGATAGCTTCTGAAAATAATAAAAAAGATGCAGAAATGGAAGTTGCTTTACTTTTAAACATTATTGGCAAGGAAGCTTTGAATAAGTTTAATACATCTTAATTTAATGGATGCTGATAGAAAAAAAAATGTTGATACAAGATTGAATATGTATTTGTAGCCAACCTTGTACTATAACAGCAACAACAACAAAAGCAGCAATACTAATGTTATCAAAAGAAACTTACTTTTAAAACTTTGCTATAAATAGGATTCATAGTTGATAGCCCTAATCTAAGAGGAATGAACAACAGAAGAGGCCTCCATGTCAGTGAATCATAATTAGGTGTACTTATGCTTTGCCAACGGGCACATCTTCTAGCTGTGCAGTCGGTGTACCAAAGGCTTCTATGTGTTTGAGGAAATGGACTAGAAGCTAATGGCTCTGGAACATGCCTGCACAATGTATCTAAAAACAAAATACTTCATTAAAAGAAGAAATAAAAAAAAATTCTACCTCTAGGTAAAAACAATTGACAACGTTCATTAATTAAAGTAAGCACTATTTGTTAGTCCAGCTCAAAGAGTTTTATTTATTACTAAATGAATCTAAAATGTGAAATTTAATAACTATAAATGATAAAATAAAATATTATAAACTATAGATGTGATTTGTTTGTTTTTTAAAAAGCTCAATATGCATACATCTTTAAATTACCAAAGAACCAATTTCAGCATTATTTCTCAAATGTTTAACAAACCTAAATATTTAAATCCATGGTAGCTGAACTCTTGTAAATTTGGTCACCAATCAAAATTTTTTGGAACGAAAATTATTCCTGTTAATACTTTGCATCTAAATTAGATTTGGTAGACAATCTTGCTATCTACTAATTTCTCAGTTTCAGTCAACCTTATTTTTATCATCTACAGTGAAAAATATTAGCAAATAAATGTATTTGCCCCATTTTTTGACTTTTTTCCATTCATCTGATCTTATTCCTTTATTTATAAATTCTGCTACAGGATTGTTTTTGGTTCAATTTTCCCCACTTTTCGCCACCAACTAGCTTTTTTCATTTTGTTTACAGCTAAGTCCTTCTGTGCAAACTTAAAAAAAATAAACTTCTCCCTCCCATTCATCTAACAGAAGAACCCCTTTGAAGTCTCTGCTTCTGCCTATGACTCATGCATAGTTCAGGAAAATTCTGTTTCCCCAGTTTATATCAGAGTTTAATGATCTTCGTATTTGTGAATGGTCCATGAGACAATCATATCCTAATGCTACCTGGACAGACAAAGAAGATAATTCATTAGTTTGAAACTGCTGTTCTTAATCTGTATTGTGGATTTTATGATGCTGTGTGCTCCTATTTTTCAAATTTGATGATTAAAATCAAAGAACTTATGGCATTTAAAAATAAGCCTGTTTTTCACAAAATGATAGGTGACTCTAGAGCAGTGGCTCCCAACCCGTAGAAGTTTGCGGACCACTAAGGCAGAACCTGAACCATGTGCGGACCATCACCAGCCCCCAATGACTTAAGGTGCGGGGAATCTTCCGGGGCATATGGGGTATAGAATATCCCTCAGACAAAAGGGATACAGGATTAACATACTCACATTCTAACATATCATATTTTAATACAGTGGAACCCTGATTTTACGTTTTTCATGGGACCAGCAGTAAAAAACGTACGAAACGGGAAAATGTAAAATTAGGGTTAAAAAAATCTAAGCATATTGTTCAAAAATTGACACTTACCAGATGAACTATCAGAAAAAATGTGTAATCTTTACTTGTTTTTTGCTTTTAGATACAATTTCAACTACAGCACGTTCAATAGTAACAATTTTTTACAAATTTGCTTCTTGGTTTACATTCGAAACTAAAAATTGATTCAGAGTTTTTATGCTTTGAATTGCTTGATCGGCTGTGGGTACTACAACCTCCATTATTTCTTCTTCATCTTCATCACCACTATCATCGGAAGCGGGCATTAAATTAGATATCGAAGGAATTTGTGAAGTGATGAGATGTGCGTCGCAGTCGATATACGCGTCATCGACTTCTGGAAGATTTTCACCTTCAGCCAAGCAATCTTCTTCTTTCATTTCATTGTAATCTGAAGGTGAAGGGCTAATTTCATCGTTGGATTTCAAGAAACCTGCTTTATTAAATACATTGGTAACACATTTTTTGTAGACACTGTCCCACGCTGCAGAAATCAAATTCAGAGCTTCCAGAACATTTATCTTTGCTGTAGAAGCATCATGCAGGTCACCGGAACCAATAAAAAGAAGTGATTTCCTAACCAGTTGTTTTCTGTAATGTGATTTAAATGATCGGATAATTCCTAGATCCAAAGATTGAAGTTGGCTGGTGCAGTTTGCTGGAAAAAATTCTACTCACACATTTTTCAATTTAAGATCCAAATGAGAGGCGCAGTTATGAATAAAAATAATGATTTTTTGCTTCTGTAGTCACATATTTTTATCCAGCTTTCGAAGAAAATCTTCAAACAGCGATTGAATCATCCATGCCTTTTTATTCGAAACGTAATCTGCGGGTAAACTTTTCACATTTTTGAAACACCGTAGTTTCTTTGCTCTACCGATCACAAGAGGCGTTAATTTCTCACTTCCGTCGGCATTAGTACATAATAAAACAGTTAAGCGCATTTTTTAAAGCTTTCCCCCATGGCAATTTTCGCCTTTGACCGCCAATGTTTTGTCGGGTAACAAGTTGAAAAATAGTCCCGTCTCGTCGGCGTTGAATACGTCTCTTGGATTGTACTCCTTTAATAAATTTGGCAAAGTGTTCTCTTTCCACTGCTGCACAGTTGCAATATCCACACCATCGGATTCTCCACAGATAGATTTAAAACATAAATTGTTCCTTTTTTTAAAATCTGTCGATCCAGCCATTCGATGCAGAGAAGCCTTAAAGTTTAAGCCTTTCAGCAATTTCAAGCGCCTTTACTTTAACGATGGATCCGTTTATTGGAATTTTTGATGCCTGGGCTTCCTTGAACCATTCCATTAAATTATTTTCCAAATCATCATACGGAGATGTCTTAAGAGTTTTTCGTTTCTTTGCAGATTTTCCGAATTTTTCAGCACTTAACTCTACTGAAGCTTCTTGCTTTAAAATCGTTTGCAAGTTGAATATGCAATACCCAAAGATTTAGCAAGATCAATTTTAGTGCCATGAAATTATTTAGCTTTTTCAACGATTTCGGCCTTTTTGGCTAGAGAGAAACATTTTCGTTTAGACATCCTTTCTTCAGGTTAAGAACGCTCGACAATGAGAAAAAATAGTTACGGTGCTCAAACGAACTTTTACAGGTCAGCTGATACCAGTTCTACCTTTAGTGGGTTGCATGGTCTGGTAATAGTCCCCCCCCCCTCCGCTTTCCATGTGAAGTGTGGACATTGGACAATCTAACCAAAAGAGATCCATCACCTCTTTCTCTTTTGTTGACATAGAGTGATCGAAGAATCGAAAGGCATTGCCGTGATTCTCCTCCACTTGCGGGTGTCCCGTGCTTTTGTTCTTCCCCCACCCTTCTGATTTTGACACTGGGTGGAAACCCCTCCTGCCTACCACACACAGACAAAAGGACAATAAGACGGAACAGAAAGAATGCCAAAACACTTCAAACTGGTAAGAAACAAGTTTTTCTTGAAAGAAAGAACTCGAAAAAGTCCGTGTGAGTCTTATAGAGGAAAAATGATTTTGATCTTGTCTTTAGAAAAAAACGTATTAAGCGGGATTTTCTGGAAAGGGGTAATGTAAAATCTGGGATATTTTAAGATTATCGGTATAAGCAATTTTCACGGACCAGCAGAAAATGACGTAGGAAGCGGGATAACATACGAAACGGACAACATAAAATCAGGGTTCTACTGTAATAAAATAATTATGTTAAGCTTTTAAGAAATTTTAATTCAACACCTGATAGTCATCGGATATATTTGGCCCATCTAGTTTAATGAACATTGCTTTCAAAATCCCCATTTATTTGGTAACTTTTTTAAATATGGTTCTGGACCACTTCTGAGTCTCTCATGGACCATATGGGGTCTGTGGACTACCAGTTGGGAACCACTGCTCTAAAGCAAACACTGCCTGTTGGGCCACATCAAGCAGGTTCTAATATAATATATACAATATAATCTAATATATACTCAAAAATTTTAATCACTCAATGATAAAGTTAAATAAGAGGCACTCTTATTTCTCACTCTTATTTAACACTCTTTCTTCAAGAAAACTGTTTTCAATTCACATTCGATTTAGATCCAACTTACTCATCTCAAAGAAAGGAAGATAACTTGATAACTTACAACAATATTCTTTTATTGGCCAAGACACAACTTTAAATGCTACACTATGAACAATTTTTAATCTAAAACCCAAGCCATCTCAGTTAATGGCATCAAAAAAGAACTAACTATACTGGACAATGACCCAAGTATTCTACTCAACTGAACTTAAAAACTAACATAACAAAAAAGAAATATCAATACTATTGCCAAAAATAATCTTACATAAAAGAGAATTAATTTTTTTACTGCATTATTACTTCTCACATAGGGAAAAGTTTTTATTTTCCTTCATGGTTTTGGGGGTCAGAATTCCTTATGTTTCATTGTACAATCAACTTGTGTTTTACTACCAGGTGTGACGTCACATATCGCATAGTGGTCCAAGAAGATGCGATTCCTGTCAAGAGAATGTAATTTATCTTTGACAAAACTGACTACTGCTTTTATTGAACCGTGCTAATAAAGGCAGTCAAAAGATGGATACTTTAATCACGCATAATACTCACATATATCTTTTTTTATCACAGCACTTGCAAAAGCAATATGAACAGCAACAGAACTCCATTCATCATACACAGAAAGTTTTCTGAAATAAATAAGTAAAATGAAGACAGTTAAAAAAATTCTAACCTACATGATTTTTTTAAAAATCAATATAATCTGAGACTTTAAATATACTAAATTGCCTTAAATAAATAAATTATGTCAGGATGCAAGTACGACATTGGAAGTAATACTTATGATAGTGTTATCAATAGATAAAATTTTTGAGAAATACATAAAACTGAAGATTCCATTTACAAAAATATGTATGTGTCAATAAGATCATTTATCAACCATTAAAGAAATTACAATAAGATTTGTACTTATCAAAGGCACTGCACACAAGCGTTCATGCTTTTTTGTTCATATAAAATAATTCAGCTTTCATTCTGAATGGAATTATAAAAAATGAATCACATTTTTAGCTAACCTTTATATTAAATTAATTTTTTATGTTGCTAATTAAAATGAACAAATATTGCTTAGCAATAGTTGTTTTCTTGTTTCTAGTAGGATTTTTTTTATAGGCCCAGAGAGTAAAATTTACTTTTTTTTAAATTTAAAGATTTTGTAATGATTTTGTATATTAAAAAAATTTACTACAAAAATTCAAAATCTTGCATTTAAAAAATTTTAAACTCTAAATTTAAAGCATGTTTAAGATATGTATGTCTGACAGATCAATAGTTCTATTTACATATTTTTTCACTTTTGTGCATAGGAAAGGTTCCTTAATAATTTTTCTTAGGGATTTAAAAACCTTCTTCTATTTCTAAAATTTTTAATCACTTTAAAGCAGTGGTTACCAACCCATAGAAGTCTGCGGACCATTAAGCCAGAAATTGAACCATGTGCGGACCCCCCCCCCCCCCCCCACACACACACACACACCAACTTGAGGGGGGGGAGGTATAGCGGGGTTTTATTGTTGATGAAAGTTGATTTGCCACATTTAAGCATACATAGGTTATGAAAATTATTTTGTATCATATTCTAATAATAAAATAATTATGTTAAACTTTTAAGAAATTAATTCAACATCTGATAGTCATCAGATATATTCAGCCAATCTAGTTCAATGAACATTGCTTTCAAAATCCACATTTATTTGGCAACCTTTTTATATGTTGTGCCGGACCACTCCCGAGACTCTCGCGACCCACCTGTGGTCCGCGGACCATGGGTTGGGAACCACTGCTTTAAAGGGAAAAAAATTAAGATAGTTTTGGTTCTGTGAAAGTATTTTTAAATTTTTTATTTTAACTCAATGGTGTGCAAACTATGGGTTGTGACCCGCTTGCGGGTCATGGATAGTTTGAAGTAAATTTATATCATATTGAATTATGTAATTAAAAAATTTGCTGTATATATTGTCGTCCAGCAAGAGTAATAGGATAACTCAAAAATGGCCATTTTTGAGTTATGCCATACGCATCATACCCACTAAATTTTGTGGGTACTGGGACCTCTCTAGCTACAATAGGTGCCACGTGAGGTTGCAAGTCTCACTATTACACTGACTCTTGGAGGGGAAGAAACTTCACGAGTACCAGGACATCTGGAAGAGAAAACTTTGTTTTGACAGGAGAAGGAGAGGGATAAAACCCTATCACGAGAAAATGTCATTGCGGCATCCTATGATTTACAAGCCGCGTTGCCAACCTCCAAAGGAGTAGTCTCTGTTTTTTATCAGAAATTCTGAATCAGAAACCTTTTCATTTTCAAACTTAAAGGTTGTAAAGATTGTATGAGCTAAACCTTACGAATTTTTATATAAGTTATCCTATTTGGATAACTTTGTTCAAGTCTGAGGATATATTTTCGAAAGAATGTTATGTGCAGAAAAGGAGCTTATGCAATAGTGCTGACAATGATGTCGAAAGTGATTGTGATAAAATTTCTGTGATAAAAAATTATCGAGAGAAGAGAGCTAACATCAAGCCAGAGGGAATTTCTGCCAGCAAAAAAGAGACTTGATGTCTCTAGTCGAGAGTAACCACATTCCTAGTTGCTACTACAATTTTTACTCAGGGTTGACATCTCTAAGTAAGAAAAATAAAGATAGTGACAATAAGAAAAATTCCTAGTTTTAGTTTTTTATGGAATTAATATAAGACTGATTAAAAATTATTAATAATAAGACTGATTGCTAGTCACTATTGGTGATGGAAGAAAGAATTTTCGTTTATCATTTTTGTATTTTTTTTTTTTTTTAATTCCTGATGTTGATGCCTTTGGTTCTAGGAATGATCTCAAATTTTTATTTAAGACTAATTGAGACTAAAGATTACTATGGATTAATGTATTTTTAAATTATTTTATTCATATTAAATTAATTTATAATCATTTTTGAGTTATCTACCATGAGATTTATTTCTGATATTAATGCCTTTTCAATAAAAATACTCAGTGCCAACTAATTATAATTTATTTTTTCTAACTGCTTACTTTTTAAAATGCAGCAAGGTATTTATCATTCCCATTATTTACAAAATGGAAATGTGAATCAGAATGATACCTCCTATCTGAGAAATTTGAAACTTCTACAAACTCAAAAATGAAAACTTATATTTAATTAATTTGGAGGAAATAAATTCAATTTAAACCAATTTTATTTGTTATTGGACTCTTAAAAACAGAGTGTCATGAGAGGCCATTTCAAAATTATAAAAAATATCACGTGTCAATACTGGTACAACACAAAACTGCTCTGAATTACAATTGTATATTATGAGACTAAATGAGGCCTCATTATTGTCAAACCATATTCAACATCTACTATGGTCATCTACTGAAGCAAATAAATCATGTGTAGTGCAAAAACATATGCATTTGCAAATTAATCATCTTTTTCAATTCATGAAAACTTTCTATGTGATTTTCTCAAAATACCCATTTTTGAGTTGTCCCATTACTCTTGCTGGCCGGCAATATGCTAATAATTTTGAAATCATGCTCTTTTTTAATTTTTAATTTTTACCTAAATGAAATACATATGCATAATAATATTTAAATCTGAAGTTTTAGTCTAGTAAGATTTGCCAAAAACAAGTATACAGAAGGTGAGCAAGACATTTTTTTATTGTTCTTAGGTAAAGTAAATATGTACTCAAAACTTACAATTAATTTATTTTTAAAATAAATCGTCAAAATTTGCTTATTTCTTTTTTCTATTTTTGCTAACATTTTCCTAATTAAAAAAAAAATGCTACTACCAAAATATTTTCATAAGGGTTGAGTGATTTTTACCATGTTTTTATTAACTCGCTTTCTTGTTTGTTTGTGTGTGTGTGTGTGTTAGTCCAGTACAAATCTTGCAATCGATTTTTAACTAACTTCCCAACTAGCTAGACATTTGAAACTTTTAGAATAGCTCAGAACATGATGACAGTGCATTATTTTAATACTTTTAGTCATCTATCGGCTGGGACGGGAACAAAAAGTTAAACACAAGTTAACTTCCAATTCTCAAGCTAAATGATTGATTAGGCATTTGATGCATCTTTATTACGCATTTGATCATTTTCTTTCAAGTTGATGGGATAATTCAACAAAAAATTTTAAAAAAGTATTTATTAATACATAGAATTATCAAGTTTATATGATTCAACAGAAAATTTAAAAACATAGTATATAAAAAGTTCTTTTTATCTTGTAATTATTTTATCTAGTGTTAGGCAAATGAACCCTAAAAGGGCTATCTAATCTTCAGTTTATAAGATTTAGTTTACTTGTATTACTTTCCGACATTCATGCTATCATTTTAGACTGACGTAGCACTTGTCACCTAACAGCTAATGGCGTTATGGCAACTTTGACGTCATACATCTGAGAAATGGGGTTTTTCATTTATTTTCCCCATGGGTTATTTTTCCTTTCCAGTGTATTTTATACAAATATATGTTAATGTTACCTTACTTGCTTGTATAAATACCAATTGAGTTAGAGCAAAGGTGCCCCAGCATCACACAGTCAGATTCACGAGCTAGTGAGATTCGTGTGTTAGAAGTCTGTGTGTGAGATTATTTTGGTTATACAACTGTTCTAAGCTTATTGCTTTTTATATTTTTAATGTTTATTGAGGTTCTGAATAAACTTTATATTTTTAACTTTAGTCTTGCTTATTCATGAACACACCCCATGCCAGACAACTGCAGACTGTCATATTGCCACTCTCCGTGACATAAAGAAAGTGGATCATGGTCGTAAAAGTTTGTGCACCACTGCTCTAACTGAAAAACTCTGAAGGTAGTTTAATGAAAACAGACCACAGGCAGAGGGAAGAAAATTTTATAGAGATACTTGGCGAGGAGTTTCAGATATATCCTTTTAAAGATAGCAATTCATAAAAAATTCAAATATGAGATTAAGAGACTTAAATGAGAGATGTACAGCTGGGTATGCATAGACAGTACAGTATAAAAATGTGATAGACATATGAGTAAAGTTTTCCCATCAATCAAAAAATACAGGATGACGTAATAGAAGTGATTTTCGATGCTAAGCCTATCATGGTGATGGCATTGCAGAGTATTCAATAAGATAATTTAACAGCATAGTTTGCTGACAAAGTATGCAAATAATAGAAGGCGAAACACATTATATCAGTGGTGGATAGAACATCCAAAGCAGTCGGCATGACAGCTTCTATCAGTTGGTGCTTTGTCCGTAAGAGTATTTATCATTTAGGGCAGTGATGCTTTTTTAAAATAGTCCAGATGGGACTTTCTTTTATGCTATATTATTTTTTGTTATGTAGATTTTTGCCATGTTTATATATTTTGGTTGTTGACATTTTCAATTTTAAATAAAAGTTACAGCTCTACATTGCATTGCGTTTTTTTACTCTGCACTATACACCTCCATTTAATTTTTTATTATGGTGGTGTATATCAAAATGCTTTATTTAGCAAAATTATTATCAAAGAAACATGCAGTTTGAGTTATTTTATCTGAAAAGCCCTTAGCCTAGAAGATAAAAATGTATATTTTAATTTTTTTAGAAATCTGTATCCTTAACCATCTTAAATGTAAAAATTTTAGAATTGGAAAAATTTTAATATTTTAATTTTAAAATGTTTATATATCTCAAACATTAAGTGTTTTGAAATGCCCCTAACTAAATTTTCCATTACTTTTTGAATAAATTTTATTTCCAAGACTTTTATGTTATGAATTCTCTGACATTTCAGTGCTCTTTAGTTTCTCCAAAACCAACAAGAACCTTGTAAATGGGTATTCTAGTGAAACAAAGGAGTGTAAACAAGTATTCAGTAACTTCATTCAGTTATACAATATCGAAATATTTCTTCAGTTAACATATACATGAGTCAATATTTTTTTAGTCTATTCTCTTAAAAAATATTTGATTTTCTGAAATAATCTAAAGCTGTATTATTAATTGTATGAATTACTAAAATTTTGTAAAGAAAAAGAGGAGAAAGAAAAAAACCAGAAACAAATTTGAAGCTATTTTCAAAGAAATATTTTGTAACCTATATTATAATTACATTACCTAAACATAAGTTACATGTTTTAAGAGAATTATCACATTTTCAATGGTTAAAAATATTGACAAAAACTAATATTAATTATCTAATATTTGAAAAAAAATATTTACAAACACATAAAAAGTTAGAATTATTTTAGAAAATAGCCTACCTAAGAACCTGAGCAACTGTATTTGGTCCAAACCATTGTCCTACTGCTTTTCCTTCTGATACACCCATCTGTGCTATAGAAGATAAAAATTTTATATTCAACTGCTTTTACACTTGGATGTAATCCTAATCATATGATTATCATGTATTTATATTACCTATTTGGTGAATAGAATAAGGGCAATCTTTTCTATCTTGAAACATCTTTAAAATTTCAGCATATACTGGATCAACAATGCCAGGATTCCAAAGCCATCCTTATAGAAGAGATTAACCAATTAAAATAATTTTGACAACAAATTATAACCTAGTTATTTTGATTGTGAAAACTAGCAGAAAGAGTAAAATGCAGTACTTTAAATACACTAACAACTTTTGTTTTGTACTACAGTTCAGCTTAGTATCTTAAATTTAAGTGCTTTGTATTATTACAAATTCCTACAGCCAAATAATTTATAGACAGATATTAAACATGATCATATTATATTCTAATCATTTGGTTAAACTTTAAGTAATGAAGGTCAGAAATAGCTGAAAATAATTCACTAAACAATAAGCAGATTCTGGAAAGTCAGTAACTGACATTGCATATCTCCAAATCCAGTGTTAACCTGCGGGGAATCAGCTTCTCAGTATAATACTAATCACAGATTAACAACTATTCTATTTGCTGCATTTGAAAATAGACCTTTAAATGCACATTTATTTCATTTTTTAAATCCATTTAAGTGGAGGAATTTATTACAGTGCATTTACTATCAGTTGATTTTATGCATTCACTGTACTGGATATATTATAACAATTGTAATTCTCAAAGCCTTAATTTTATCAACTTAAGATCTTGTTTTGATAACAAACTTTTCATTAGACATGGCAGATTTATAAAGCAGTTTCCAAAAATATCAAACAGGTAAAGCATTTTAAACAAATCCATAAAAATTTGAGATGATAAGGTAGAAGATACATATATTTTTTTTTTTTAAATGGCAGTTAAATTTTGTTAAATTACCAGATGTAATACAAAATGAATGACTAAAATCATTTTTTAATATTAATTCACAGAAGAATTTATTTTACCATCATTTTAGTTCAACTACAAAAGAATATCACTGCAACTATACTATAAAACATTTATGACAGTGAATGTACTTTCAGCTTTCATCAATTAATAATAGATAAATTATAAAAATTCAGCAATTTTATTAACTTAAAGGACTCTTTTTTCTTTTTTCAGAAGTTAATAGGATCTGGAAGTTTTACATGGATTTTAGCATTTAATTTGAAAGGCAATAGGCATATATTTTAAACTTGAGTTATATAAAGGAGAATATTCTCCCACCAATTTTATATTCATTTTCATACCTTTGTTTTTTTAAACAATTTTTATTTCCCCTTCTTTTGAGTTTGAAGAACTATATTTATATACAGTGGACGCTTGTTAATTCAAACTCGGTCAAATCTAACTTTTGGTTAATTCAAACTAATCCAAAGTTCCCCAAACACTTAAATTGGAATAAATGTTAAAAATATCTCATTAATTCGAACTAAATTTTTATCACTTTGGTTAATTCAAACTAAATATTTGTCAAAAAAATTTTCTTTTTACTTGTTTAACAGAGAAAATACATGCTGTATTTATTATTTTGTGTGTCAAAATCATCTGTATTTCTTTTCTGTGTAAAGAGGCACATACCTGCATTTCTAGACTATTGCATTTCCGCTAAACATTAGTGGCTATTGAAATTTTGTTTAGATTGTGGTGAAAATTACGACATTACTCTGCTGACAGCTATAAATGATCTATACGCCACATGGAATGATATTACAGAAAGCACAATTAGTAATTGCTTTCGTCATGCTAAATTCCTACACGCTGAAGAGAACAATCATATTAAAGAATGTAACAATACTGATACAGATTTTCCTGAATTCAAAAAAATTAACTGTCATAACGCTACTTTTTCTGATTATGTAAGGGTAGATGAAGACAATGTGGAAGTCTGCAGAAAACTGAACGATGATGACATAATAAAAAGTACCCGAGAAGATGAAATAGAAGAGACCTTATCGAAATCAGAAGAGTATGCAGAGATTGTTAAGCGTCCTAATGATCAAGCCATAATGGACTCTATTAAAACTCTGAAAGCATTTATTCTGATGGAACCTTCCTCTGAAAAATGAATTGAAATGTTTACTTCAAATCGAGAAGCTGGCTGAACAACGTAGGCATCATAAACAAAACCAAACATCCATTTTACAGTTTTTCCCAAAAGGGTAATTCATATTTTAAATTAAAGTTTACTTTCTACTGCATATCTTCCACTTCATTTTATGTAAGATAAGTCTGTATTGCTTTTTAATATGTTTAATTTTAGATAGCATAGTACAGAGGTGGCGATTGCGGAGCCTGCATGATCTTCTTGTGCGGCCTTCATAAAAGCTAGCACTTGTATTAATTAATATTTAATTATATACAGCTCAGATTCAAAATATTAGAATAATTGAGAAAAAGTAATATGAAAGAAATTATTTTCCATTTATTTATTTTTGATACTGAGTAAATACAATTAAATTTCTTTTAAATTAAATCTGGAATGTTTAGATAAGATTTTAACATTTACGAAATATAAAATAAAATAAATTAGGTATACAACAGCTTTCTGAAACACATCAAAATATTAGAATAAAATTTAGATTGGTTCAAAATATTAGAATATTTTATTTTACGCAAAATTATTACCTTATGAATATGAAGTAAATGGTAGTTAATAATTTGTAGCATCCCCTTTAGCTTTAATAACAGCGTACAATCGATCTTGCATACTATATACAAGGTGTTTTTTTTCCAATCTTCTTCGCTCCATAAACGTCTTGATTTACACCAATTCAATCTTATACGCTTTTGTTTTGCAGTCATGAGAGGTTTTGTTTTCGGTACACGAGATTCAAACTTAAATTTATGGAGACGTCTTAATGTTGTCGATTTAGAAACTTCAATTCCTTCTTCTTTCCATTTTCGGTGCAAGAATCGCACACTTTTAAAAAGGTTTTTCTTAACTATACGCTTCAGTTTCCTGTCATCTCTAGCAGCTGTTTTTGGTTTTCGGCCGCCATTTCGGTGATTATTTTGAAATTTTCAATTATTTGAATATTGTGTTAGTATTTTACTAACGTTTGATTGCGAACAATGTAAATAATTCGCTATATAACATTGATTTTTACCGTGCCGATACAAATCAACCATACGAAGTTTAATAGATTCAGGAATATAACTCACACGACCCTTTTTAAGACGAAAAAGCAAACAAACTGCAAAAGGAATACTGATTTTAAATAAAATTGTCTGAATTTAATCAATGAGGCCACCAGTTATGAATTGGTGATAATTAAAGGAGAATTAATGTGAAATATTCTAATATTTTGAACCACATGAATAAATATTCTAATATTTTGACTTTTCAAAAAAAATTTTTTTTTTCAATTAATCTTTTCAAAAATGATATTAATTTTAAGATAATAAATAAGTTTAATCAACAATAAGTTATTAATAAAAATATTGTTTGCATATTTGCATTAAAAGATATTAAATTACCAAATGAAATTTTCAATTTGTAGAAAAAATGTAATTATTCTAATATTTTGAATATGAGCTGCATATTACAACAATTTACAAATCAATGGTATTAAATAAAGAATGGCATGAGTGTATGTACGCAGGCTTCGCGTTACGAAGCTTGATCCAAATATTCAATTACTTTCAAACAAGAAACAAATGAAAATATCCCACTAGCTTAAATTTTCCATCAGATTTTAAAATTATTTTAGGAATTGTTGCTATGTCAGTTATTTATAATTTAATACTATTATTTTTCTATTGTATTTCTTTATAATTTTAAAATTATTTAAAAATACTTTATTATTTTCATTTGAAGTGGTTTTTAAATATGTAGTTGTTTATTAAAATTTAAAAATCTGGATATATACCAGTATAGTCAATAAGTTCGGGGACTACCCTCCCCCCTCATGCCTAGTGTGTGGGGGAACAAAATAACGATGTGGTTTGCAAGTCTGGTTATCTGCGTACACGTGAGACGTCACATGACGCTTTTCACAACTGCTAAGGCGCGCAGCTCACCATTTGGCTGCAGACTGTCAGCCTATGATGTCGATGTAGCAAAATGTCCTTTTTGGAGCAATGTTCCAAGATTAAATTCTGCTACAAATTAGGAAAAACCACTGCAGAAACGTTACGGTTACTGCAAAAAGCGTATCAAGACGAAGCTACGTGCAGATCGAAAGTTTACAAATGGTACAGCTTGTTTAAAAATAGGAGAGACGCTGTTGCAGATGATCCGCAAAGTGGGTGGCTAGTGACCCCACAAACGGAGGTGAACATCCAACGGGTAGGAGCAGTGGTTGTTTGGTTGGTTGAAGTTAATTGGCACAAGGTCCAGGAAGGACAAGCTGTGCCAAACACAAGGTAACATCGTCAACAAATGGTATGTACAGGTTCTTCGTTGTCTCCGGTGTGTACAGGCAATCCGTTGTAAACGTCCACACGTTTGGAAATCCAACATGTGGATGTTGTTGCATGATAATGCCGCGGTGCACAGATCCCTGATGGTGCAACAAGCCCTTGCTAAACACGGCACCACAGTTCTGCCACATCCCCCGTATTCCCCAGACCTCGCTCCTTGCGATTTCTACCTGTTCCCGAAATTGAAAGATCGCATCAAGGGCAAGTGGTTCGCAAATGCCGAAGAAGGGATGGCAACAGCGACAACCGCTTTACGACAGCTCTCACGCAACGGTTTCCAGGACTGATTCCAGAAGCTGTATCAAAGCTGGCAGGAGTGTATAGTTGCGGAAGGACATTATTTTGAAGGTGATTGTGTTGAGAAGACTTTGTAAGTGTATTAGTTGTTGTAGTAAATAAAGTCCCCGAATTTATTGACTGTACGAGTATATATATATATATATATATTATATATGTGTGTGTGTGTTTGCTTACATAAATAAAAATACCAACAGTGAAATATAAAAAATTACAGTGGTATCTATGAATCTAATAATTTTATAAAAAAAATAATAATTAATGATTAATGTTATAACAAGTTTACCCTTATGTGAATACAAAAATATTTTATATTGTAACTTTTTAAGTCACATAATAAATAAATAAGGACTTAATTATTTTTGTTATTTTTCTATATAATGCACCAAATTGTTAAAACTATACCTAACTATAATAATTTCATAAAAGTCACATTTATAGGTACATCAACTTATGCAGCCTCCTTTATTACTACCTAATTTACATGTGGCCTCTAATGGTTAAAAAGGTTCCCCACCTCTGGCATAGTATAATATATTTTCTGGGGTTATACATACTAGGAGATTTTTCTTCTTCAGTGATACACTTTTAAAGTTATATATTTTCTCTTAACATTGGATAATTCAAACTTTTTTCCGAGAATGTTTGAGTTTGAATTAACAAGCGTCCACTGTAGTACCAATGATGGGCCGCAATTACGGGCATTCTTTAATAATATAAATAACAATATAATGCATAGATTTAGG
The DNA here is from genome assembly GCA_907164885.2 of Dolomedes plantarius. Lineage (NCBI taxonomy): Eukaryota > Metazoa > Arthropoda > Arachnida > Araneae > Dolomedidae > Dolomedes > Dolomedes plantarius. The sequence goes on along the minus strand of OU015490.1, from coordinate 122,902,870 downwards.
TGAATTATTTAAACTTTTATTTTAAAACTAACTCATAAGATAACAAATATGAATGCTTATTTTTAATAGTAGAAAGAATCTATCCTCCAGTAAGTACATAAACAATAAAAAAATTAAATTTTTTAATTTTTCTATATTTTTTATACTAAGTACATATGTATAAAACCCATTCATAAAAATATGCATAAATAACAACTCATTACATCACTATTCCATAATATTATGTCATTAATGTCTGAAATAAATACCTCTGCCCAAGTGTCTACAAATTAAGGCTTCAGCCATTACCATCTGACCACATCGCAACATACATCCCCAGTACTTGTCAGATTTAGGCCCTGTTCCACCTGAGAAAAATAATTTATTCATTATAATCTAACAATCACAAACACTATGCTACCTTAAGAAATTCTGTCATAAGAAACAATGCATTAAAATGTTACACATGATAAATCAAATATGAAAATCCACAAACAAATCCATACAACCTACAACCCCCTCCCCCCTTTAAAAAAAAAAAAAAAAGAGAAAATCAATATTACAGCAATTTGATAATGTTTTAAACTTGCTTTGCATGCATACATACCTATAAATAAATATGTTTTTAAAAATGCATGCATAAAATCTTAGACAATACATATATTTATATCATCAGAGGGTGTCCAAATTACTAAAGCACATCTTCAGAATCAGAGTTTAACCCTTTCGCGATGGCTGTTGTGATCACACACCTTCCGCTGAGGCTGGAGGTGTTTCCCATTAGCACTCCCTCCAAGCCAGCAGTATTTTGAGCACTAAGCCTATTTTTATGAAAAATTCCAAATACAGTAACATTTTCGAACAAATCTATACATTTAAGCTATATATGGGTTACATACACATTCATTTATAATTTCGTATTAAAAAAATTTTTTTTTACAGATTAAAATATTTTTTTATAGTATTTAATTGACTATCGGTGTAAATCAGAAATATCACAGCATCAGGATCTGATTGCACCTCAAAACTAAACAGCGAACCCGTATGTCCAACGCTATAATCCCATGCCAAATGAAAAACAAAATTACTCGTAAATAAAGAATGCCTGCAAAGTTTAAATGCCCAAACCGCTGATAGCTAACGGCAATAAATAGCTCTCTCGATTTGTTTACAAAAAACTACCACCAGCATTTGAGTCATATCCCCCTTTATTTCAAAAACAAGGTCAAAACTATGTGTATTCCAAATTTCATAGACATAGGATACCATCTAGTGCCCCCAAAATTAACTAATAAAATGTTCTGATCTACTGTCACGTATATGTGACAGTCGGTAGCAAAAGTCTTTTCTCTCTGTCATGCCGGCGGGACAGCCAGGAGAAAACGTGGATAGCAGCTGGCACGTATACGTGACATTCGCCGCGAAAGGGTTAAGTGTTTGAATGCCACTGTAGCCATGAATATTTGCATCCATTCAGAATCAGCTTTCAGCTGTAGGCAGTGGCGCACCCAGGATTTTTTCTTGGGGGGGGGGCCGAGATGAATGGATAAAAATATTTATAAAGCATGGGGGGGGGCCGAGATGAACGAATAAAAATATTTATAATGCAAAATCAATATTTCTACTTCTTTGGGGGTGGCCAGGGCCCCCTGGGCCCCCCCTGGGTGCGCCACTGGCTGTAGGTCATGGTTAGTTTTACCCTTATGTCACAAATGTTAATTGTAGTACTTCAAACTAACATATTTATATCACTTTCTCTGCATTTACTTATTATATTTCTAAATTACCGTATTTTCCTGTATATAATCCGCGGATTATGTGTTAAAAAAGTTTCAAATTTCGTTGTGCGTATTATACGCCGCCGCGGATAATCTGATAGAAAACATTTTCCATCAGAAAAGCTTAGAATAAAATTTTGAAAGAAATGCCGTATATGTTTCATAAAATAAATAACAGATGGTGCTGAAAGCTTTCATGACTTGGCTGATGTATTTCAGCTATAGTTGTTAGTCGCTACCGTCATTTCGCGATCTGTCTTGACTTGAGCTGTTTCGTCCTGAAAATATTCTAGTTCATAAATCGTCATGTAGAAGCGAAAGCGTGTAAGTTACACGGCAGATTTTAAACTAAAAGTTATAGAGAAGGCTACCGAAGTAGGAAATCGGGAAACTGCAAGATTGTTTAACGTTGACGAATCAAATATTCGATTGTGGAGAAAAAACAAGACTAATTTTGTAAAATACAACCGACGTAAAGATGGAGAGAAGAATTTTACAAAAACAGGAAAATTGAAGCGTGCATCTTATGAAAATGTCTCCAATTGGGTTTTGAAAGCGTGGAATGATGTCTCGGAAACTACGATAAAAAACGCGTTTCGTAAATGCAATATTGTTGACGAAAATGACTCTAACAACGAGGACTCGTTATCTAGTGACTCGGATAATATGTTAAATGAAGATATAATGAATTTATTCATTTCCGAATCTGATGAATCAGATTTTGAAGGTTTTTAATTATTAATAAATCTAGTGATCATTCAAGGTAGTATTTTCTTTTTTATTTTGAAAATTTCAAAATCCGCGCTGCGGATTATGCAACTTTTTTTTTTTTTTACTCGAAAAAAAGGCTTTGCGGATAATACGGCGCTGCGGATTATATACAGGAAAATATGGTAATGTATGTTGCATGAATTCTACAGGACTAAGATGCGTATTAAATACTTAAAGCAGATTTTAAATATTTAGCATACTTTTGCAAGTAATTTATGAGTTGTATAAACTTATAAAACTATGTAAAAAAAGAAAATGTGATATGTATGACAAAGAGTAAAGATAAGTATTATTCTGTATTAAACAAATTATAAGATGCTACTCAAAGTTCTTTATCAAATTAAAATTTAATGTTGTTAAACTATTTGTTTACTTCTTTTTTAAGCATGCATAACATCAAAACTGGTACAGTACAACCTCCCAAATCCGGAAACCTCCCAAATCCAGAACGTTTTCATAAATGGCCAATATTGCTTTTCCATTTTACCGATAGATGTCACTACCAAAATGATCGGTGAATAGGAGTCCGATAGCGGAAGAATAGAATGAAAGATGGTGCTCAGACAAAAATAAACCAAACATAGGCGTTAAAAAGTTCGTTGCTAATTGTTTGGACATTTGTCATTGGTTAAATATATTTCAATACTTTACTCTTCCGCTACCGGACTCCTATGTGAACATAAGAGCCCTACCCTAAGTCATAACACTTTGCATTACTGTTCGTTAGCACGTGTTTTCTTTCTGGTTCCATTTGTATTTTAGATCATTTATTTAATTTTCATTCTTGCATTAATAAGTAATTATTTTAGTGATTATGTCAGCTACAGTAGCAGGTAAAAAGAGAAAAGATATTTCTCTTTCAATCGCGCAAAAAGTTGAGCTATTAAAAGAATATGGAAAAGGAACTCCAGTCCAGAATCTGTGCATGAATTATGCAATTGAAAATCTACAGTGTATGATATCATCAAACAGAAAGAAAAAATTATGCACTTTTACAGTGAAAGCATCGCAAAAGTAGAAATGAAGAAGAGAAAAATATTATGACCGCCAAATAATGTTGATTTGGACAACGTTTTGATCGAGTGGATTCGGCAGAAACGAAGTGAAAATATACCACGTACCGGGCATATGATTATAGAGCAGGCGAAAACGTTTCATGAAAAGAGAGTATTAGATTCTCCATGCAACTATTCTTCCGGATAGCTACATAAATTCCAAAAACGACACGGCATCTACCAACTACGTATATGCGGAGAAAAAGCAAGCGCTGATGACGAAGCCAGTGCATCATTTGTAAACAAATTTTCAGAAAAAATACTTAATGAAAATATTTCCCATGAAGTAATATATAACGCCGATGAAACATCGTTGTTTTGGCGTTATGTTCCCCGAAAAACATTGGCAATGGCAGAAGAAAAGAGTGCTACTGGATTAAAAGACATAAAAGAAAGATTGACTGTTTTAGGTTGTGCTAATGCCTCGGGAAGTCACAAGTTAAAATTATTGGTTATTGGCAAAAGTAAGAAACCTCGATGCTTGAAAGGTATTACCGTATATCCTGTAATTTACCGAGCGAACAAAAGAGCTTGGATTACTAAAGATATCTTACAAGAATGGTTTGACCATTATTTCGTACCCCAAGCTCGAGCCCATTGTGTCGCAAAAGGACTTCCCAGTGATTCAAAAATTCTCTTAATTATAGATAATTGTTCTGCCCATCCTGATTTGGCAGTTCTAAATAAAGAAAATGTTGAAGTTAAATTTTTGCCACCGAATTGCACATCGTTGATACAGCCTATGGATATGGGATTGTTGAATGTTTTAAAATGCCGGTATAAAAATGATTGTTTGCGAAAAATGTTAAACCATGCGAATGGTGGTAAAACTCTAATAGATTTCGTGAAAGAATTTAATGTGAAGGATGCATTGTGGTGCATTGCAAATGCTCGGTCCACTGTAAATGCGGAACTTTTAAAAAATGCTTGGCATAACTTGCTGCCTACATTGGTTTTCGCTGATTATGACAGCAGCAATTTTGAAGGCTTTCAAGAGTCTGGGAAAGAAGCTGAAATAGCAGAATTAGTAGAATGTGCAAAGAAAGGCAACATTAACTTGGATAAGTCAGACATACAGGAAGTTTTAGACATCGACGAAAATGTGCCGATCGTGGCTTCTCTGAGCGATTCTGAAATTATTGATAGTGTGGTAAACAACAAAGGTTATGCTGACAGCGATCATGAGAGTGATTCAGAATCCCTTGATAATAAAAAAATGTCAACGGAAGACCTGATAAAATCGTTAGATAAAACAATATTAGGCTTAGAACAGCGGAATTTTATCTCGGAACATGAAATTATGGCAGTATATCGAATTCGAGAAAAAATAATTTCTAATAAGCCGAAACTAAAGCAACAAACATTGACTGAAATGTTTAAATTATAATCTAATTATATGTTCTCTATTCAGGTTTATTTAATAATTAAATCATTTTATATGTTGTTTTTTTAAATGTGTTTATTTTTATTTTTTCCTAAAATTTTATAATGTTATTTAGAAACCTCTCAAATCCGGAAAATTCCCAAATTCGGAATTGCCGTGTCCTGAACGATTTCGGATTTGGGAGGTTGTACTGTATTAATAATTACAAACACATTTATTTATTCTGTATATAATAAAAATAATTACATCTGCTATTTGTACACATATAGAGAAAATTCGTAAAATAATACACTTAAGAAATAAATCATTGAATAATCTAATGAATAAATAATAACTTAGGCATTTTTATTGTTTCTTTACTGCACTGTCAAAACAAATAAAATACCACACTATACTGAAAAAAAAAGTTTAAAATTCTCACCGATTGCTGGAAAACCACATCTATATGAAAACCATATTTTGCTCCTAATTGCAGATCGTAAGTCTTCCAAATCTACAAACAGACAAATTCCATTAACTGCATGAAGTCATTTAATATTCAAATTGAGTTTATACATATATATAAATATATATATATTAAAAAATTTTTAACAGATCAAGTTATACAATTCACACATTTAAAAGAAAAAAAACTCAATTATGATATACAACATATTAATAACTAAAATGTATTGTTTAAAAACATTTAGAAGTTTTAAACAAATAGAAAGTAGAAGAAATTATTTTTTATACTTTTGTGCAAAATACTGAATATATTCAGTCAGTTTGATATCACAGTTTATTTAATGAAATAATTATCAACTATATAAATGTGGAGAATCAATGTATATCAAGAGATTACAAGAGACAAAAAAACATTCCTCCCTTTAAAACATGTTTTTAAACATGTTTCTACTGTGAGAGAATTTAAAGTATTATGTATTTTTACATACCTGACATCATATTTAACAAATTAAAAGTAATATCAAGCAATATGAAATTTAAAATCAATAAATATACCACTACATTACTTTCAGAAATTAATAAAAACAATGAAGGGTACATAAAGGGTTTTATTAATTACTCCTCTCTAATCCATAAGCTATCGATTGTTTCAAACATATCAATTTCTGTACACTGGAAAATAATGTATCTACCTTCAGTAATTTTGAAAATCAAGCTTACTTGACATTATAAATCAGGATACAAAAGTATAATACATTATTATGCCATGTTATAATATAAATATACTATTGAAACTGAAACAAAAAAAATGAACATACAATTACAATGAAAAATACAAGCAAAAGTCAATTCATTAACTAATTGGCAGCTTATATTTGACTTTTCACATTGTTATTTAATTTTTAGGTGAATTTACCTAAAAAAATTATCAGCCTAAATCCTACCTGAAAGTAAGTCATGTATATGTTATCATTTAAGAAATTAAAAATATTTGATTTCTAGATTTCTCAAATAAAAGTGAACACAATAGAATAGTCTAAAAGAGTATATCATTCAAAGTCTGAAGCGTCAGTAATTTTTATGAGCCTTAATTTGTTTTCATAGATCACAACAAACTGAAATATATTTATCCACATTAAAGTAACTTTTAGAGCAAGCAAATAGTTTTTTAGCACTCTGAAGCAGTCAAAAAGACTCTTATAATACAGAATTTAATATAAATTAACCAGTTATTTGCAGCAAGTATAGTCATCATTCTGTAAGAAAGTAACAATTTTTGGCTAAGATTCCTTATTGACCCGATTTCTCGCCAAGGCGATTTCGCGCCAATCCTTGTGGCGCAGTTCGTTTCCTGGGCTCGGAAATCCCGCCTTGACGATCTACGTCACAAGGGTTGCTGTAATATTAAGCTAGCCGGTTCAGGAGGTCAAAATTTAGTTCAGATTTTTTTTCTGCTCTGTTAGCTGCTTGACCGGCGGATTCTTCATTGGATTAACACGTGGTTGGTGACTATACGATTTTCTAACTTCATTTTTAGAGTTTTTATACTTTATTTAAGCTAAATATACTTAAACATAGCTTATTTATACATATATAAATAGTTTACTATATTAATATATAATACATTTACATTAAATTTTCAAATACATTGTAGTGATTTAGTTTGTCAATTAGATATTATTTTAGAATTATTACTTTTACTTTGTAAAAAACCTTAATTTTTTATAGCTTTATTAAAGTAAACTAAATAGTTATGTTGCCCATTAGCAGTATTGTTTCTAAATATCAGGCTGCATTAGTTAGACTATCCAAGTCGGATTGCAAAATTAGCGGTAAGCATGCGTTCGGCTCGGACGGTATCCCCCATAGGTTATTTATAGTTGATATTTCTAGAAATAGTCTCGTTTTCCACCGATTTCTAAGGGAATGTTCTCTTTTGGTGAGTAGTAGTGGTAAGAAGAACGATGTTTTTTAATAATAAACTTCAATATTTTAAAAATCATCACCAGATATTTACAAGTAAGTTTTATTTATTAATAAATCGCTTTATACTCTCATTTTATTGTAAAAGTTTAATAAGTAAGCGAACCAGTCTTACTCACTTGCCGTGCGGAGGGCTGGGGTAAACAACAATGGTGCCAAGGTTGACGCGAAAAAATTGGCTTGGCGAGAAAACGGGTCAATTGGGAAGCTGTTCCCAATTTTTTACCAGTTTCATTTTACTTTTAAAAAATCAGTCATGTGAATCTGATTTGAAAGAACTTTGTCAACGAGACTACACTGTTTGCTCTTTCTTGCAATAATAATGATGTGCAAGTTTGCATTTCCAGTGATTTGTTTTCTTTCTATATGACTTTAGCAGAACTATTGAAATTCAAAACAAAATGCCAATCATGCAATTACTGGTTTGAAAACTTGTACATACATTATCAAGCTATGGATTCTTTCAGCCTGGATAAATGTTATTGAAGAGGAAAAGTTTGTAGCAGACTCAACTACATATTAAATACACCTTGCCCACAGCTTCAATTATATGAATTCAAACTTTAAATTAAAAAAATGCAGTTTCCTGTGAGGTAACAGTTTAGCTGCTAGTTCAATAGCATGAGTATAATTAAGGAGCTAATTAAAAAATATTTTTAGGGGAAATATATAAAAATGAAATTTGTTATGGAACAACTGGAAAGGACCATAAAAAGAAAGTAAATGAATTACCTGTAAAAAAAATCTTACCATGTAATGCACTATACTGCTTTCCTAATATCCAGACAAAATCTAAAGTAAAAGGAAAGTCTTTAAGTCCATTCTGTGTGGGGTCAACTGAAGTCTGTCCTAGAACAAACACAAAAATAAACATTTAGATAATTGTAAAACCCTGTTCGGCTTATAAATTAATCACAGATATGGAATTTATTATTGTGTGCATAAAGTAATTTCTAGAAGAAATGTTCATCACCAGAAACACTGTACTCAGGAGACATGGCACATGCTATTTTTTTTCAGTAAAAATAAAAATGAACAAATGAAATAAAAATAATGCAGTAAAAAATTTCAGCTAAAATATTACCATTGTGAATTATGGTTTGTAAGCTAACAGAAATGCATTAAGTGAAAAATAAATTTTGAAACTAATATTCAAATTAATATAATTAACATTTAGAAAAAAAGGAAATGTTCTTGTCTTGAAATATGAAATGTTTTAAATAAATGAGTTATTACCATTTATATTGGCGAAAAAGTTATAGAATTCCATATGGCACAATAAGACAATATTTCGGATTAGCTCCTCCATATAAAGAAATACCCCTGTACATAATAGAAAGACAAGTAAATACAAAAAATAGTAGTAAACAGGTGAAGTTATCATAAATAAGAACACAAAAACTTTATTACAGCCAAGAATAGACACAAAAAAATAATGCTAATTAAAAACCACTGAATTTAATTCATTTTATAATAGCTTCTTTCTTTAAACAAGAGTATTTAAGCAAAAAAGGTAAAATAAGCAAATTATGATTAACTAAAACTAAGTCTATTAAAGTGGTTTTAAAATCATTTATAACTACAGGGTCTTTTAGAAACTTTAAAACATTCTAACATTTCAAAATTAATTACAATTTAAAAATTAATAAGAAATCTAAAGGATTTAGAAATCTGATTTACAAATAAAATCTAAAGTTATATGCATACAAAAACATTTCCTGAAATAAATGCAGTAATCGTGTTAAGTATAATTAAGTATTAGCTTCCAAATGCTGTACAACATAAAAAATCAGATTAATGAAACTATAATCATTTTAAAATTTTCCAGGGACTGCAGTTTGTAAATACTATAAAACTGATTCTTTACATAATGGACCTGTATAATATATTTAAACAAATTTACCAACAAATGCTTATAAAAAGTTTTAATAATTACAAAAAAATAAATAAATTATTATTATTATTATTGATCTCAGATTAATAGGTAAACCTTATGGTCAAAATTAAATTTGAAACATCACAAAAATAACATTCTCTCTTAATAATTTAAAACTCTGCCATTTTTATAGAACTATATGCTTCTGACTCTTCCAGATGATTTTTCTACATAATTTATAAGAAATTTGTTGACAATTAAATTCATAGTTTAAATCACATTGTACTTCAATATTTCATACATTTATAAACAATTATAATGATGACCTACAGTGAAAATTATTTGTAATTAACAACAGCCATTATAAATACAGTGGAACCTTGATTTTATGTTTTTCATGGGACCAATGGTAAAAAACGTACGGAACGGGAAAATGTAAAATCGGGGTTAAAACATAATCTAAGCATAATATGGGCAATTTTCACGGACCAGCAGAAAATGATGTATGAAGCGGGATAACATACGAAACGGACAACATAAAATTGGGGTTCTACTGTGTATATATATATATACGTAGATGATTATTCAGGATGGATTATAGAGATTTTTTCTGATCTATCATAACTATATCAAAATATAAACTCAAAGTAATATTGAGTAATTTATCAGAGTATTTTAGAACATAGACACATATTAAAAGAGGAGGGGGGGGGGGGGGGATAAAAGATTCTTAGTTGCCTTCAGGAGATGTCATTGACTTTATGATTGTAAAGGTCCCAAGATCTCCTTACATTAAATTTTTAAGGTACCTACTATATGGATTTTTATAAGAAATCGTTAATACAGCAAAGAAAATATAATATACTATATAATATTTTTCTTTATTTGACATCCATTCAGTACAATTGCTAAAAATACACTATAGAAATTTCTCCCTTCCTTGTTCACATAACACTCAGATCAAAAGCAGTGATGCAAACCCCACATAAGCTCCATGAAGTGCATAGAACTTGATTTCAGGAGTTTTAGAGATGACTAAATATTATCCTTTGTTTTATCCAAAGAGAGCATGGGCATTTTCCATTTTTCCATATATAGCCATTTTTCTAAACGTCTTTTTTATAAACATAGTTCTCCCTAGCTATTTAAAGTGAACATGCTAAGCTGATGAAAAGTCATAGTAGAACCAATGAATTTCACTTGTTTGGCATATGTGCATTCTTTCTAAAAGCAAAAAGGACATTTTTACTTTTGTGCTAATTTTTATATATTTTTAAAACTTTTGCTTCAGTTTATGTATATTAATTCCTGTACAGCCTCAGCATTCCTGAATATATAACATTTCTTAAAAGTTTGAAATAACTGCTAGTTTAAGAATAAAAGGTGCCTTTGATTAATGAAATAGCAATCATATTTTTCACCATCTATTTCTTATAAAGAGTAAACTATCACATTTCTGTGAACATATTTTTTTATAAAAGAATAATTATATTCTCACATAAGCAAATATATACAAGAGTAAAAAAACAGTTTGAAGAGAGAAAAAAATCTTGAGAATCAAATGACTTTAAAATATGCATTACAGAGCATTAATGCAGCCTCTGTTTATCTCTTTATTGCAGTTTACAGAATGAAAGCTTATAAGCAGAAAAATGACGACAGCAACAAAAAGACAACAACATCAGAGGTGTTACTTCAGGAGAGAATAAAGAATTAAAATTTATTAATAGATTAAAAAAAAATCGCTTCATCACATAGAAGATAAGGTATTTGTATGCAATTTTCTTCTAAGAAAAATGTCACATCACATATAAGAAAAAAAAGGGTAAATTCTGTAATCACACTCTTCAGTCCATATATTGATAAAAGGTTCTAATTAAGCATTAACACAGTAGGAAGATACTTTATATGCTAATGTGTTATGATGAAAGATCTTTACACATATAACATATATTTGTTCAACTCAGTTTTACTTAAACTGAACATCTCAAAGTGGATTAGGGACATCTGATATGATAATGCTCCTGCATTGTCACAGATCTTAGGCTACTCTAAAAATCTGCTGTGGCTACTCAGCTGTAAAACAAACATATATTTGAAACACCATCCCCATGGCCTAAAGGTAATCTATATGTTAAAACAGTTGATTAGGCAACAGCATCACAATGTTTTTAAATAATGAACTTGTCTTTGAAGGGAAATAACTTCTTTACATGCATTGTAGATTTAGAAGATGAATAAATATATTACATCTTGATAAACTTAGAGCTCAGAAAAAAGAACCATAAAAGAAACAGAAAAAGAAAATAGAATAACATACTCTAGCTGTAAACAAAACATTGAAAAACATGATAAAACTCAAAACAGACATAACATAAAATTAACATTTCAATCAATATAATAATTTGTAAAAAATATATTCAAGTAGAAATTAGAAAACATATAAAATGTCCATAATGAATAAAAGTAATCGTTTGAAAATTAAAATCAATTGAAGTTTTTAACTGAACTTTCATTGAAAATAATGAACTGCCAAAAGCATTTAAACTCAACACAAATAACTAAGCTTTAAGAAAAAATTTAGATCCTCATACAAAATCCTGTAGAAATTGAAAAAAATGCTGTTAATGACAAACATTTTATAATAAAATAGTATTCTCAATTTGTATACTACTTTCAAAAGCTTCATATTAATAATGAAAACTAGGAAATTCTGAAGATTAATGATTAAGAACAATAAAAGAGGGTAGAGTCACAGCTGAAAAAACATATTTCATTCAAGAATATACGTAAAAGAAGTAAAACTCCTTTCAAACCTCATAAAACATATTTTGTTAGTTATAAACATGATAACTCTTGAGGATATAAATTACGATATCCTGTTACACTTGAAATATACTGAAATATATAATTTCCCCCCTCATTATCTCAACAGTTACAGGAATCATGACATAAGGTAAGAGAGAAGAATCATGAACCTGCGCTCCTGACAAGAAGCACAAACAGAGATATTTCTCCAGAACAGCCATGCGGTCAAACATTATTCATGTTTACTTATCAGGAACATTCGATAAACGTCATACGGCTGATTAGAACAAAATTTAGCAGTACGAAGAATGATTTTTGTACTAAAAAAATAGTCATCTGAGGGAGAAAAGCGAACAAAAATAAACATCTGAATTTAAGTTTACAAAACAAAACAAAACAATTTTTATATTGAAAATTTATTTAATAACCTTAAATAGTGTTGTTTGTAGATGTCATTGTTTATGACAGTATCTAGCTCAAAAGTACAGGCATAATACAGACGGTTTCGGTTTTTCTAACACGAATTGCAGAGATTTATTACATTTTCACTTCGTATTGTTTATCAACGTTAAGCTTTAAAAAAAAAAAAATTGTGTTTTTCACGTGTCACAGTTAATCAACATCCCCTTAAATATAATGCTGGTACGAGTTACACTCTCTTAAACTACTATGTTTATTTTTGAGTTTCCCGAGAAGCCCATGGAACAATTGAAAAAAGGAATGAATAGTGAAAATCTTGAGAGAATAGAGAAAATACTATTTATTTTGAAATGTTTATTCACGATGAATTTCTCGCTAAATTTAACATTTATAATTTGGCAGTATCACAAACATGGAAATGCATATGTCAGACATGTTATTGATGAACTCTTTTGCTTAATTGTGTATTATTAAATTTTAGGCATGGATGAAGATTCAGACGAATTAGCAGTTTATCATGCAGTTATAAAATACTTAAAAATAGTTTCAAGCGTATTTTGGAGCTTTCCACTTTCGTCCTCAATTTCAAAATATTTAAATGGAGAAACCACGTTTACAGCATCAAAATTAGAAATTTATGTCTCAACATTTGCAGTAGCTTCATTACTGTTTTTACTTTTATATCATTCATGTTATTTTATACATAGGTTTTTTCGTAAAACGAAGATTCGTAAAGTGCTTCTTATCGATTCCGCTGATCTCTTAAGAGATCGCGATACATGGGAATTGTTAAAAGGCAATTGCTGTGTCTATGCACTTAAAGGCCGTAGACCTAAAATGGAAGATAGATTTAGTGTAATTTCGGATAAAGATACTGGAATCTCATTATATGGAGTATTTGATGGCCACGGTGGTGAGGTAATATTGTGAAATGATCACATTTAATGTCTCAGGCACATTATTATTAGAATAGATTGTGATATAGGAATGTAATACATGAACTGAAGTTTATGTCTTTAGAACAAAGTAATCGACCGCGTAAATGCTGATATTCTTTATTATCAACGTCTATTTAAACTTAAAATTTATTTTTACTCTGGTGGTGGAATACCTTCTGCTGAGAACAGTCTCTGTAGCAACATGTGATTCCATGCTCCATCTGAATCATTTATAAATCCCCTTCTCACTTCTCAAAAAAGAAAAGGAAATACAATCCTTTAGGGGAAAAAATGCAAAAGTTCTGTATTAATAAAACCAACTTATAAACCTACAATGCTGTCATTTCCTTAACCCCATTTCACCCAAGAAATTATTCAGTTGCTCTATTAATGCTGCTGTTGAATAAACATTATTACTGACTCTTTTGTTTTATTATCCAGTAATTTTTTAAAAGATATTAAATGTGTTACAAGAGATGGGGATTTTCTTGTTTAAGTTTTCATATTACCTTGCTGTGTTATCTGGAGCAAATTTTATTTCATCAAAATATGTTGCTTTATAATCAGTACTTTTCTTTGATCAGAAATATTTTCCTGTTTTTACAGAAGGCTGAAAAGGGGAAATTTGCTAGCAAAGTAACAGTTGATCAAGATCAATTTTTTTTTTTTTCATTTAACTATAACTTTATATTGGAATATGGTGAGGAGAGTTAAGAACTGCTTGAAAACCTATACCCATGTGCAGAGTTTGGTGTTTAATGTTTCTGCATAGAATTAATTTAGTTTGTATATTTTAAAAATTATTTTACTAACTATTTAAGAAACCTTTTTTGAGGGATCATTAGTTCAGATTTTGAAGATTAAAATGTAGTTTGTTTCACTGTATTCCTCAATACTGGTATTTTTTAAAATGCCTTTTTTAAGACAAGGATTAAGTTTTCTTTCAGTTAGAAGTTATTTTTTCCAGGTTATGATTTATGCCGTATAAGCTAATTAACTTATTGAGTTTCAATTAAAGTTGTTATAAAAGAGCTTTATCTTTTAATATGAACAATAAATTTTAGATTTTTGAGAATATGTTTAATGTTTTTCACTTAGTGTTTTATAGTGTTAATACATTTTAAAATTCTCATATTGAATTGACTGTGGACTATTTATGATCACATTTTTTGTTTGTTTGTATGTTCATGAAAATAAGTCTAATCTATATATGGTTGTTCCATAGCTAGAGGTTCCATGGAAATGCTTTCTTTCAATGATTAGTTTTATTATACACACATTTTCTGGATGATTTTCTTATGAAAATATGTGATCTAATGGCAGCATTTGACTTACCTATTTTTTAATTAATGGTTTTATGCTTTATCTAATTTTTATAAATATATCCACCAATTTTTTCACTATTTCATTGTTTTAACAATATTTTAGCAGTTTTCTAATTATCTGTAGTATAGAGTTGGCTGGTGAAAACAAAATGATTTAAAGGAAAATAGGAAGAGAAATTTTTTAAATTTTATTTTAATAAAGAACCTGATTAAATGGAGAATTATTACTAACACATAAGTAATGTTAGTTTGATTTAATGCTAGTTTAAAAAAATTATAATAGTAACTGTAAAAATAATAAATAAAATCTTTATCAAAAATATGTTGACTGCTTTTTAGATACAAACTTTTTGAGCTTAAAAAGCTTAATTGTGTAGCATGTTGGGTTAAGGAAACTTTCATACTATTTTAAAATTACTTTAGTATATCCATCAGTATTGGTACAAAAACATATTAAAGTTGCAAATATTTTTATGGTTTCATTTCTTGAAATTTCATTTTTTGTTCAAATAGTTTTTTTTTTCATTGGTCTTTCAGATATATTTAATACTTAAATTACAGAGGTCAAGCTCTTAAATTATTAAATCTACTGTACATATATATTTAAAGTAAATTCTGTAATTTTATAGAATTATAAAAAATGAGTGCTTAAATGGATTATTTCTGTAATGAAATTAAAATCACTAATTAAACACAGAAAACAAAGTCTTCTTTTGTAAAGTAAGATATGTTATGCACCTGCTTCTGAATTTAGTGATAGAAATAAATCAGTGTTTTGTCCTGTCTCAATTTAAAATTGAAGGGTTGAATGAAAAATTTCTGTTATCCTTTACATTCTCTCTTAGTAAATTATGAAACACGTTTTTCTCCACATTTGTAAATAAATTCATATTTTCCTTTCACAGTATCTATCAAAACGCCATAAAGGGCTTAAACAGAATTCTCATTGGTTTTAAAATGGCCCAAAAAGAGTCTGTACTTTTAAATTATTTTGGAGATTCATTAAAGGCTCTCCTTGTAATCCTTATTAAGCTTTGAATTTGCCTTGAGTGCCTTGTGTTTTCTTAAGCCCAGCAGAAATATTTTGTGAAGCAATGTCTATTTTTAATGCATTATTAATTGAATTATTTGGGCTTCATCATTTATATAGCTTTAAAAATATGAAAAGTACCTTAAAAAGTCCTTAATTTTTAGTTTAAAGTCTGAATGAGAGCCCTACAAAAGTATAAGCATGCTAATATCAGTCTTTAAAATTTTGAATATTTACGTTTGTGAGAATTCATTCAAAATTTTAATATAGTTCTGTTGATATATAGAGGAAGCAACAAAATAACTCGACTTTTTAACCAAGATTTACTGATAAAGTTGTAGAAAAACTTCCAGCTATTAAGGTTCTGATTTTTCAGCTATGTAGTTTTGCGTGTTATTGATTAACTTTCTTTTCATTTGAAAGTAGATTTTTACTACTTAACAAGCAGTAATAAGCTACAAAACCAATTTACAATCACTGCATTTATTTCTGCTTGACATTTCTTTATGACATGTTAAATAAAAAATCATTAAGAAAGAGGGGGAATTTATTCTTTTCAATGTCTCAAGATATAGAAACCTAGCCTTAAGGATTTATGAATAGATAGAAAATAAGAAATGGGTTTATGGATTCAAAATATAAATTTTATCCTCTTTTATGATGATGTGATAAATATAGATGGGCCTGGTGAATTTACCTGGTATTGAAATGTAAATTAGTGTCTTTCACCTGTCTCTCTTTCTGTATAGCTGATAACCTATTAATTTTAATTTCCTCCCTTTTTTTCATTATAGTTTGCTGCTGAATTTGTAGAAAAGCATTTATTCAAAGATCTTCTTAAAAAACTCCAAGGAGCAGTGAAACAATTTACTGTAAAAATGACTTAACAGAGGAATTTGTTCAGTTATTAACCAAAGAAATACTCAGTGTAGATTTGGAATTACTAGTCAAAGTCAAGGCTGCAAAAGATGTGGCAGGTAATTTTGTTTCCTTTGTGACTTTATATTATGACTGCAATATGATTTGAAATTTAAAATATATATATATATATATATATATATATATATATATATATACGTATATTTATTTACCCAACAAATTAAATACATGTGTGAAAAAATTAAGGACTAGATAGGTTTTCACATGTAATGTCACTTGGCACCTGTCAAGATTTTTTTCAAATCATACCATAAGGTGCTGTGTATGTATATGCACACATATGCAGCACCTGCCATTAGGCAATGTCCTAATTGGTCTCCATCCTTAATTTTTACACAATGTGTTTTATTTCTCTATTTCAAAGTTTAACAATTTTAATTGATTTCATGACAGAACTGTTCTCCTTCGTTTTAGTTACTACTTCAAAACTTTTCTTGTATGTTTTATACTGTGATGAACTATTGTAATGTCAAATAGTGACACCTTGTAAAAAAATGTGCAGAGGGGTAATATTTTGATAAAGAATTACTAAAGATTGACTGAGTATTGAAATTGTAAACATCTAGCTTTTATTTATTTTATTTTATTTTTTTGGTGTACTTTACACTATACATACTATTCATATGTCATATATTTAAAAAACTTTGTGTGCTTAATCATGATACAGACTTTTAAAATAATCTCTTGAAATTTAATGATTTGTAATGAGGTAGCTGGTTATTACATTCCACCACATAAATCCTAACTTTCTATTTCTTAGATTAAGCTGGTCATCAAAGTACAGTATGCATATCAGAGTTACTATTGAAAGTTTTTTCTTAATTTTCTCCCTTTTTTTTTACATTTAATGCTAAATCTGCTATCATTTAAGATCTTATCTGTACCAATGCTGTAAACAGTCATTTTGACTGGCTTGATAATGCTAGTACTAAACATTTGTTTTGATTTTCTCATTTCATATATTTTATTTATTCTTTAGGTACAACTGCTTTAGTAGCCATTGTGTACAAAAATCAACTTATAGTAGCTAATGTAGGGGATTCTCGGGGTATTATATGTGATGCTAAAGGAACTACCATTCCTTTATCATTTGATCATAAACCAGATCAAGTAAGTTAAAACTTTAATAATGTGTTTAGAGTAGTTTTTTATTGCCTGTTTAAATATGTATCCAGATAATTATTTAATGACTCTTTAAACTTATATATCCACTTTGCTGAACAGGATAGTTATTATTTTAAACATCAAGTGTTGCAAATTGAAATTATATATATATTTTTTTTGGCGTACTCGTAGCGCCATCTGGTTGCTTCGTGGTTTGCACGAAGCGTGTGTATAGTCAGTTGGTGTTGGACTCTTGAAACAAATAAAAGCCTGACGCTTGAAATCTTGGTTGCATTGAATTTCTTGAATTCTTGGTTAATATTTCTTCAATTTTCTTCATCAAGTTTATTTAATTTTGTTTAAGTTAATTTTAAAAAAATTTATTTTCAAATTTGATTGACAAACTGTATTGAAGTTTGTATATGTACATTGACTACATCTAACATTGCACATTCATGGCTGCAAATATAAATTAATATCTAAGAATTTTAATTATAGATAATATCTTGTAAAATTAGGAATAAAATATGTACCCTTTTCTTTAAATATGTGTTTGTTCGTTTAATGCCTCCTTATGCAGTCAAATTGACATAAAGAGAGATAATGAGTATATAAATTTTAAATTGGCATACTTTCATTCAGTAACCTGGTAGTAGCTGCACCATTGCTTGTAATCATATCTGAAAGTTTAATATTATTAAAATCTTGCAAAATTTGTAGGACACTTTTCTCATTGATCATGAATGCTTAAATATGAATACACTAAAAAAATGAAATCTTAATATTTTAGAATCAGCAATTCTCATTCATTTAGACATTATTCATAGCCATAAGGTGGTAATGGGCTCTTATGCACGTCTTGTGCCTGTTCAGAAAGTTATTTCTTGCTTAAGCCAAGTGGCTAAGGAGGTAGTCTTAAGAACCAGTATCTGCAGGTTTGAATCTCGCAGAAAGCAGGGATGTTTGTAGCCATTTGGAATTTACTTTTAAGCTATAGGTCTCAGTCAATTTAACCCTTGTGTTGCAAAATATGACTACCACTTCTAACCAACCTTGCTTGAATGGGATCCAACATTCCAGTGTCAAACTTTTTGAACTAATAGATGGGATGTCAAGTGGAGAGAGACTATGTATTGATTTTCTTGTACACACAATGTTTTCTCATGCCTTGCACACTTCCAAAACTGGCAAGAGTTTTTTTTTCTGATGTGACACCCAGTATTATTCTCTTGTTTCGTTATATAAGGCTGTGGTATCATCATGAATCACATGATTTTCTTGTCATGTCCATTTGTCATCTCAGAGCGATGTTTATCTTTCTCAAAATGTTTTTCTTTAATTCTTTTAAATGTAACTGAAAATTGCAGCTGTCTGAGCACTCATTTTATTATTTGCTCATGGATTTCCAAATTTGAATCACCTTCAGCCATCAGTAAAGGGATCATTACCCACTGTTTTTGCTTACATCCATTTTCTTTGAGGAACAAAAAAAGATACCACACATTTGTTACTATCGAGCTGCCATTCTTTGTTGTGATGCAGTGGAAGGTCATTTGTGCAAGCCAGCATTACCATTGTCTGTTTCATAATGCATAGCCACAACATGTTGCAATGCATTTTCTTTCAGGCTCTAGTCTTGTTTTCATTTGATCAATCCTTATTTTTGTTATGTATGTTAAGTGGAAGTGTCAATTAATAGGGGCAAAACCTAAGGTGAAAATGTGTGAGGAATGCTTCTTTAATTCTATTCAACTCTCATGCTAATTAGACATAACCAATTTTCTTATTTGGTTCTTACATCATGTAATTGTAAAGAGGGGGGGGGGGGGGTGTTGATGATATTCTACACATGGAGAATTGAAATTCTGTGAGCTGTTTTGGAAAAAGCCAATAGCTTTACATACTTTGAAAATGTGGGGTTAAGCTAATTTTATAACTTTCTTATCTAAAAATCTGAGTTGAATAATTTGAAGTAAAATTTTTACTGTAACAAAGATTGATAACAAAATAATTAAGTGTACGTTTTATTTTGTATTAAATGAAATAAATTCATTTTGTGTTAGTGTGCATTTTAATATGAATAGCATGAAGAAAGATCATTCTTGCATTTATTATAATGCATTCCAATTCAACTTCTAAAATGAATTCAGTACCAGAGTTAACTCAAATAAATATGATGCTAGAATTTTGAAAAAGTGTAAAATTTTAAATGGATCTATAATTTTAGCTAAAAGAAAGGCGGCGTATTCGAGAAGCTGGAGGATTCATCTCTTTTCATGGAGTTTGGCGAGTAGCTGGTATCCTTGCAACCTCAAGAGCATTAGGTGATTTTCCTCTGAAAGATCGAAACCTTGTGATTGCTAAACCCGATATATTAACTTTTGACCTAGCAGATTTGAAGCCACAGTTTATGATTATGGCTACAGATGGCCTGTGGGATACTTTCTCAAATGAAGATGCTGTTGCTTTTATTAAGAACTTTGATCCAAAAGATAGGTATAAAAGTGCAAAGAAATTAGCTTTGCAAGCTCATAAAAATGGCTCCATGGACAATATAACAGTGCTGGTTGTGAATTTTAATAATGAATCATCTTGACATCATTTTTAATACTGTGCAGTACTTAAGTTGCAGGGCTTGGCAAATGTCTATTTACTGAGTTATGATTTAGATAAGTTTACAATTTTATTTATTGTTAAACTACTTAAATATTTAAAAAAAATGCTTAAAAGTCTATTGAAGATGTTTATTGAAAAGATCAGTATTATATTTATGCACCGAACAAATTGTTGAAAAAAAAACAAAATTCTGTATTTATAAATGTGTTTCAAAAAGAATTTGTTTTGTTTTGGTATGTGTGTTAACCAGACCACCTCTACCTCACACCCATGTGCAATTTTTGGTTGCATTTCTTGGCACATAATAACTGGTAAAAGGGCATTTTTTTTTCTGTTGTTGGAACAAATTATGAAATTTTTTTTAAGAAAAAGCCCATATGCAATCCTAATGAATTAATGAGAGGCTCAAAAATAATTCCTATTCTAAAGTACAAAAATTAAGTTTATTTTAATCTTAACACGTTTATTATTAAAATGGCTCTGAAATTTTGTGACACACTTAATATTTTCACCTGCTGTATGTGTTCTTTGATGTAAGCTTAAAATATCAAAATCGTTAAAGAACCCATAGAGCAGGTGAAAGTAAGTGTGTCAAATAAAATTTCTGAGACATTATTTAACAAGAGAAAGTTAAAAGCTGGTACCAATAAACCATGTCACAAAAGATGCTTTTAAGAAAGCATTTTTAATGATGTGGCCTGTTTGCTCCAGCTTTCCACTTGCTTGAATTACTTTCAATTTATCTATCTGGTGTATTTAAGTGCATATATAGCTTCCCTGCATTTGGAAAAGATATATTTTATTTTAAGATATGGAAAATAGTGACATATGCAAAAAGAGATAAAAATTCTTTGTATTTTATACAATAGCTGTTATCCAAATACCTCATCTTGTTTTGGTAAAACAAAGTTTTAAGCATTCTCAGTTATTGTTTACTTTGAATAGTGACTTACCCAAGAGCTTCTTCAGTGTTTCTATGGTGTCCAATGCATTTTTTCATTAGAAAAAGGAAAAAGAGTGATTCTTGGCTATTTTATTCTGGATTTAGCATCTTATAAAGGCATATTTTATGTATGTTTGTAGAATTCTGTTAAAATGTTGTAATACATGTGCTCATGTGTTATTCTGTTTTCAGAAAAATGTCTTCAAGTTCTCAGGTCAGTACTTTGTTGTTATTATTATAACTGCAAAGCTACATGCTGAACACTCCTACTTGATATTGCTGTTTTCACAATCTTACCTTCTGTTGAGGCAAATTTTATTGATTTAGGTACTTCAGATTTCTCTATTCTGATTTTTGGGGATTTCTTGATTGAAATCATTTAAATATCTTATGGAATTCTCATATTTATAAATGCTTCTTGAATTTTTGGGTAATATTTTTAAAATTTAGATTATATTTTTAAAAAAAAATTGTTGTAGAAGTTTGGCTTGAACATCAATTCTTTTAGATGGAAGTAAAACATCTTGTTTTGGTAAAGGCTGTAACAGTTTGGCTAGGATAATCACAACCCCATGTAGTGAAAAGATTATTTCTAAATTTTGATCAGTGAAGTTTATTATGCTTAATTTAATAAACTGTTAGGAATGGCTTTTTGGCAGTTTTTTTTTTAATAACAAAACAGTGCCACTTTTATTTCATAAATTACCTATTATGCACCAAGAAATGTGAAAATAAGAGAGGATTGTGTTAATACAGTAACAACTTGTGCTTTGTTTATAGTTTAACAGTTTGTGTACTAAAATCTGGATGTGATTGAGTGTGTTACACCCACCTCTGCTTTGTGCCCAGTGAGAATTTCCTATTTATAGATTTTAGAGTTTATATTTTATGTGATGACATTTTTTTTAGTTATTTTGTTTTGTTGAGTTTATTTTCCTTGTTTTTTTTTTATTGAAATAAAATAGTTTGCTTGTTAAAAGGCTTTTTCCTTCTTTTTTGTGACAAATGCTATAACATACATCTACTGCTTGATTAATATATTTTTTAAATGTTTATGGAAAAGATTGGAATATGTTTAATAAAATAGTACCCTCTCTTAAAGAATAATGGTATAATTGTGCATATTGAACTTACTTATGTATGGCTGTACCTGCTGATTTTAAGTCAATGTATAAAGAATTGAGCAAAATTTGTAAATATTCAAATTTATTGAAAATAGGATAGAACACTTTAGATTTTGTTGAAAGTTAGCTAGTACAGTAGAATCTCGATCGATCGTTTTCCGAATCATCGTTTTCCCTTATGTGTCGTTTATTTCACCCAGTCCCAATGATCATATTGCTTTGTTATGTTCCTGCATTTATCGTTCAGTTCAGTCAGTCCCTTGAAAAACAATAGATTGAGATTCCACTGTATTTTTAAAATATACCTAATTGGGCTGTTATTGTACTGTAATCGATATATTTCTTTCATAATTTGCTTGAAGGGTGGTGCTAAAGCATTGACTTTCTTTTCTCAAATGTTTATATATATATATATATATATATGTTAAAAGCACAACAGTTTTATGCAACAAAGTTTGTCCAAGAAGTAAAAGTACAAAATCAAATAATATTGGAATGTTTAGATCAAATGCTTTCGACCTATTGATAATGTGGTCCTCATTTGCAAAAGATGATCACCCCACACTAAGTTACTTTTTTTATGGCAAAAGGTTTTTTTTAGATTGATCACACTCACTTAGAATTTAATACCAATTTAATATTAACTTCAATTATATATTCCAATTAACAGTTACATTCTCAATAATTTGTTCATTATACTCATATTGAAGACTTATTTTGAAGGTATTCAAGCAATTAATGCTTGAATGCTTCAATGCTTCTACAATCGAAACCTACTTTTTCCAGAATTGAAATTATTACATAAAAATTTCAGGTTCAGGAAAAAGATTTTTAAAAGGAAAGAAGTATATAATAATGACTAATTTTCATGTAAATTTAGATTAAATTCTTTTATTTATAGGCTGTGTCATGAGGAACTTAAAAACTTAAATCTGATGAAACTAGGTTTTTTAAGAGAATCGCGATATTAGCAGCAGAACAGCCTGACATCTTTGAAATAAAAAATTAAAACAAGATTATCTTTTGGTGCAGCGTTTTGCAATTCTGTTATCCCAAATATCATGCAGTTTTTTTGTTATGCAGAAGCTAACAATTATGCCATTTTAATGCTCCAATATTGGATATAATGCTATATTTCGTTGTTTTAGTATTCATATGAGAATAACAGGTGAATTCTACTAGTCTTGTTACGAATTGAATGAGTTCTGAGTACTGTAAAAAAAAGAGATTTATTTTCTAGAAATCAATTGTAACGTCTGTTAGAGGAAAAAATTATCTGAATTCAATATTTCAGTTAAAGATAATTTTTTGATAAATTGAATATCTGAACTTAATATATATTTAAATTTATTTTTTTTTACCAATGCGGAGGCACTTGTAATTAAACATTGGCTTATACTATGCCGCAATTTTACTGCCCATTTTATTATGGGGGCACCATATAGGCGGACAGCATTACCCCTTATGAAGGGACGACACGGACGGGGGCATTTTTCGTGGCGCAATGCCGGGATTCGATCTGAGCACCCTCAGCACCGAAAACCAGCACGCTGTACCACAGGGCCGCCACAAGCACATATTTCAAATTGTATAAGAAGGAATTTATCTTCATCAAATTCCTACTTATTTTTTTCCTAAAGCAGTAAAATGTTATTTTATGTATGTACTTACAGTACTGTGCAAATTAATAAGGGCAAACACAAAAATTTTTGCGTATGTTGTTTAATTAGTATAAATTCACTTGCATGCATGGTATAGCAATCTTGTAGCAAATATGTCCTCTTCTAGCTTTAATAATATTGTGTACACATTTTGGCATGAATTCCAATAACTTAGAACATAAATTTTTGACGTTGTCATAACAAAACCAAACTTTTATGACATTCTCAATCATTTTTCTCTTGGTTGAGCAGTCCATCTTACTTACACGTCTCTTTACAATGCTCCTCAAATATTCGATGGGATTTGTATCTAGAGAATAACCAGGCCAATCCAAAACTGTTAATTTCTTTTCTTGAAAAAATTTCTTTACTAGCTTAAAATTATGGCATGGAGCAAGATCTTGTTGAAACACACCAGTACTGCCAGCGAACGTTTGCATAAAAGGCACAATTTTGTCTTCTAGCATTGAAATGTATTTTTTACAGTTCATCATTCCTTCAACTGGTACTAAGCTGCGAAGTCCTCCAGATATAAAATAACCCCAAAACATCTGCTTTTGAGGGTGCTTAGCTGTTTGATTAAGATGTTGTTCCCTGATGGGTTCTCCAGCACTTCGCCTGACAAATGTTGATCGAAACCCTTGCACAAAGAGAAAAAAATGCATTTTGTCGCTGAATACAACCTTATTCCAGTCTTGTGCAGTTCAGGATTGATATTTCCTGGGCCAATATGAATGTTTTATTTTCATTGCATATGATAACTGCTTTTGGACTGGTGTTCTTGCCCATCTCCCTGCTTCAATAAGCCTTCGTCGTACTGTCGATGAATCAACGCTCACACCAATAGCCAATAATTCTCTCTGAATATCTGTACTTGTCGTACAAGGATGCATTTAACTATTTCGTACAAGAAATTTGTCTGTCAGAGGTGTTGTCTTACATTTGCATCCACATTTACTCTTCCATTTTGGAGAAAGTCCCGAACTTATTTTGCTCATTAATAATCCTGGAAACACTGTATTTTACCTCTCAAACTGCTGCAGCAATATCCCTCACAGTCATAGACGTTATGTTGACTAAGAGTAGCAATTATAGTCCTTTTCCTCAGACTGATATTCATTTCTTTTTCATACATATGAGAACCAGACAACTCTCACAATCGACCACTTCTTACAGCAGCTGAAACATAACTGACATGAAAATGCTCTACAGGTGTTGATCACATGGTCAAACCAGTTAAGACTGGTCAAAGCCAACCTCCCTTCTTAACAAAATGCAATTGAAACCGGTTTAAGGCAGGAAA
Organism: Dolomedes plantarius; assembly: GCA_907164885.2. Lineage (NCBI taxonomy): Eukaryota > Metazoa > Arthropoda > Arachnida > Araneae > Dolomedidae > Dolomedes > Dolomedes plantarius. The sequence continues at coordinate 122,877,389 of OU015490.1, read as the reverse complement.
TCCCTGGGAAAGGACGAATTTTATGAAAAATGAAACTTGTCCCAATTAATTTGCACAGTACTGTAGATTTTCATATACTATCAGAACTATCTATATGAACATAGAAAGACTGTGAAAATTTATTTATGGCTCAAACTTATAGATGGAGTTATAATCCATAAATTATGTTTTAAGAATTTAAATTTTCTGATGCAGATTTTAAGCCACTGCAATATTATTCCATGTAAAATTATTCCATAAAGAGCCATGAGCTTTGTTTTTTTTTTTGCCAAAACTTATGGGTAAAGTTTATTTTTAGACTCAGCTTCATAAATATTTTTCTTCATTGATGACAAATGGCACCATAAGTTTGAGAAATGCAGATGTTGTCAAAGATCAGAGGGTAGAAAAGAGGTTATCACATGACATACTTGTTGTTTCCCATCAATTTTGTTGTCATTGATCCAAATAGTATTTGTAGTTTTCACAAATCATTTGTAATGTCAGGGGAATAGAAGTAAAACTACACTTGATGTAACCTTTCTTTCCCTCAAGCAACCTTCATTTGAATATCATTTGACTGTTTTGATAAAGCAAAATGTAACTGCTCATGCTATGATCAAATATTATAATAATGATGATTAGTATTAGTATTTAATTGTAAGCTTTGTAAAAAAGAAAGCTAAACATTTTAATTGCATCATCCAATGACACCATTCTTAAAGAGGTGTATTGAAAAAACAAGACATAATTCCATGCAGGTACTATGCTGCTGCAGATTATAGTAGAAATTTTTTTCATGTCAAAAATTATGGCAGTAGATTATACACTGCAGAAGTTATGGGCAGGAAATTATGGTATATTTGATGGAGTTTTGTATTTCACAATGAAGAAACAAGGCAACATTCTAATATAATGGTAATTAAAATATTTCTAAATCTTACTAATACTTTAATTTTTGAAGGGAATTTATTTTCTCATTGAAAAGGCGACGTCCATTAATTATATGAGGCGATTTTTCGAACCCCTCCCCCCCCTCCCTCCCTAATCTCACGTGAGATTTTTCAAAATGTGTATTTTTAGTGTAAATATGTTAATCTGTGCTTGATTGCGTTGGATTTATTTAAAAAAACAATTTGCTTAATTATTTTTATTTAAGACTACTAAGAAGGTAGTCTAGAATCACAGTGAGAAAATCGAACAATAAAATACTTAAATAGGAATTACTAAACTTTGTAAAAGAATATTCATTCTAATTCAGTCCACAGGGGCTCGTGTGGTCTCAAAAGTGTACTGGAACTCTTGTGTAGGATTTAGCCATATTTTATTGTAGAAACATGTTTTACTTAATATAACCCAGTTTTCTCGCAATTTTACACTGTTCCTTGCGGAAAAAAAATTATGTGATATTTTCCGAGACCCCCCCCCCCCCCCCCATGTGAGACTGGGTGAGATTCGGCTCGACTCCCCCTAAGAGCCTCAAGTAATTAATGGATGCCCCCAAATATGTCTGAGCAACATGCTTAAGATCATATAAATGGACAGATATTTAGATAATCCCTTCATTAGTTAGGGTATAATTTAACTCTGTAGTTTGAATTTAATGCAAAAAGTAAATAAACAGTGAATAAGTACATGTTCCTTCAAATTCAGTAAGTCAATATGTTGATCAACTGTATACAAGAATAGTCAAGCTTAAAAATAATTCTTTTAATTTTCATTAAATCATTAGAAACTATATGAAATTGTGATAAGAAATAAGCTTTTAAACTTGATTGCATAGTTATTTTTTTATTTTGCTAGTTATTGATTAAAAGGACTTGGATTTCCTATAAATAAATACTATACTTTGATTATAGAAATGCTTCTTTGTTCTCATCGTCAATTAATAAGAAACAAATTTTTTTGCTGCAGTAAAAGTAAGAGGAGTTAGAATGTTTTCGGGGAAACTCAGAAAATTCTCAGACGTGAGTGACTGATAACTTAAGAAGTTTGCCAAACTCGGGGATCACTATGTGATATGTGACGTCGCACCTGGATAAAGGGTCCATTCTGTTTCTCCTACATGTTTGTAAAATATTTCATCAAACTCATTATGAAATAAAATCAAAGTAAGTGCTGCATAAAAATTCTATGTCTATTGCAATGAAGAGAATGAAAATTTAACATTAATGAAACATGGAGCAAGCCCAAACTTCTGTGCCTCCAATTCAAATTTATTTCATAAACTATACAAAACATTAAAGGATAATTTATGCTTTCAAAGAAAATGGTTACTTAGCACCAATATAAACAGTTTTATAATACTAAATTTTTGTAAAATCATTTAAAAACTTGATAATTTTACAAGGGTTTCAATAGATTGAATAAAAGCATCAAATGCTATAACAATAGTAGAAAAAAAACAGTATAAAACTTTAAAAATGTCAAAGTATGAACACAGCAGTGGCATAACATCACTCGTAATTTCATAACATATCAACATAATATTTAACATGTCACATGACAAACACCTGAATACATCAGAGTGTGCACCTTTACCATCACACAATCAAACACTAAATTCAAACATAAAAGTTCTAAAGCTAGTAATAATTCATTCTTTATCTAATACCAGACAGTATTACATATAAACAGTTTGTATGAAGGACTTGAGTAAACTGGATCATACATTAATAGATATCAGCTTATTGCATGAAGGTTAAAAGCAGTCTGCAGTAGCAAGTTAAATAGATTTCATAGAATGTGACAGTTTTGTAAATGTTAAAGTCAATTTGAGGAATTTTTATTTGTTAAAAAAAAGAATCTATACTACCAATAGCTGCCAATATAGATACACAGCAACACAATAAAAGTACTATCACCTTGTGATAGTTTATAAAATTAAAAAATCAAAAATATAAATAGAAGCTTGTTTGTAAGTCATAAAAAAATGAAAATTAATACAAAGAATATCATGAAAAGCTCAGCAATTCTGCAACATGGAATGAAATATTAATTCTATATATGACCACCTCTTTTACAACACTGAATATTTATCAGATATTTCTGGGTTTTGGTTCCTTTCTTGAACTTCAATGGTGAATACAATGTTCATTGTGACACAAACAGATCTTTTCAAAAATTAAAAAATTCCTAGTGCAGCTTTGACCACTGCTGCACATATTCCAAATTATACTAAAAGAATGGTTACAAAATAAGTTTTTAAATACATGACAATATTAAAAATTTAGTCGTAAAATCACAGGTCATTAACAGTAAAAAAATAATTTTTATAATGCATATTTTATAAGAAGCTTTCAACTTTCAAATGAGTATAATCACTTAAGATACTTTGATAATGAATCTGAATTACCTCAAAACTTCTGCTATTTGAGAACCAACACTCAAAGTTGGAAGTATAAATTTGCACTTACATAAGGGAGCATATATATATATACATTTTACACTTCTCTGAGGGCCCTGAGTAACTATTATTACTACTAAAGGAAACTATACTACCTTTGAAAATAAAATCTTAATCTTTAAGGATGAGTTCCTTCATGTTTAAAAAAACCTTAGATACATTCAGTGCAAGAGATTCCAATCAACAAATCTCTCAGTCACATAAAATTCATTGAGTAAGCATAGATTGTAACCTCAAAAACTTATGCAAGATAGTTATCAATGTGAAGGCTTACTATCTTAGTGTACTAGACCTTCACTTTGAGTAGCTTAAAAATCTGTTTCTTCATGTCATTTGGGCAAAGCAATTTTTATTTTTCATGAGTTCTTTTAATGAAAATTTATTTTAACAAAATTTTTCATACAAAATTTATGGATTTTAGAAAGTGAAAAAAAATTCAAGTATTACTGCTACGGGTAGTAATTGACAAAGAATTTAATGTTAAAATACAGTGTGAGTGTTTTCTGAAAAAAAAATTTTTTTTAGTAAACATACTTAAATACTTCATTTATAAAGCATTGTTAATGTCTGCTAGCCTGATAAATATCTTTTACTCTGACATCATTTGATCGTATCTTTTGCTTATATTATACTGAAACTAAAACCCTTAAGATCAGTTAGGTCTCTATAAACATTTTTTCTTAAGTTCTATCTGCGGGGAGCCTTCTATTCGTAAATTTCAGGTTGGTTGATTGGGCTGATTAGGCTATGATGTACTGTTTGATGCTGATTCTGAAAAGGTACAAATCCCATGTCAAACATGGGGTTTACAACCAAGACTCTCAACTCAATCTCTTGCACTGATATCCTAGTCATTTCTTATTGTTTGGCAGCAAATTTCTGGACTTTGCAGAAATAATAAATAATTGTATACTTAATTATATAATGTGAGAGTTTTCAGAGAGTTACGAAGTGTGTCTGCTAAATTAAACAAATTTTCATTTTGTATTTTTGAATAATGGACCACAATATCTTGTGACTGTTTTCTAAATTGTTCCACAAGGTGAGATCATTCATGAGAAACATAATTATAAGACTGCCTCCTTACTAAATATGAATATTTACATCTCAATAAGAATATTGTTAATTAAAATTGTAAAAGTAAATTTATATCTATTGAGTAAAAATATTTTTTAAACCAAAAAGGCTTTTATTCAATACTTAGTAATTAAAGTCAAATAAAAATACAGAATGATTAATTTACAAATTAATTCTGATCTCACTCATCACAAAAACCATTTTCAGAATAAATTTTGCTAATTAATGAAAATGTCAGAGAATAAATGGATTCTCTTGCACATTAATTAAAATGAAACATTTACCAAAAAAAAAAAAATATATTCTTTTAATAATGTAATATGATAAATCCACAGAAAATCAATATACATAGTATGGCATTATACATTTAAAGCCTTAGCTTATATAATAATAAAGAATTCTTTGAACCACTGATAAAATTTAAAACCAAAAATTTAAAAAAAATTGAATTACATACTTAGGAATACCACATAATTTGAGTATACTAATCATTAACCATATGGAGAGTTTTAAAGGAATATTATGGCATAGAGAAAGATTATGTCTATCTGCTATTTACTGTATGTGTTACTATAACACAAACTTTAAAATGAAATTATAAATAAAACAAAAACAAAAAAATGAACCCATTAAAATTTTGATTCATAAAAATTAAAAATAATTTTTAAAAACACTTAAAATGATGATTAAAGGAAATGAGATAATTTTCATGCTCATATTTTAATATTTTCTTTAAACAATATCAAACAGGTTGATGGCAAATAGATAAGACAATTTTTAAGATTTGAAAAGCCAATTAATAAACAGCATATTATAAATCAAATAAATAAGAATTCTAATTAGATTTATCCTACAGCACAATAGATAGAATATCATATTTTATTTGACACAGACACCAAAAGCACACAACCACACACACACAAAAAAAAAAAATTAAATAAATAAATAAAAAAATTTCAGAATAAAAATACATGCTTCTAAAATCAAATTTAGAATAATCAATGACAAATTAATTATTCATAACTTTCATTATTCCTCTTATTATTCAAACTGACAATTAATAACCATAAATAAATATTTTAACTCTCCACTTCTTCACACTTTACTCAAGTGAAATTGAAAATAATCAATTATAAACTTATAAAAGATCACTAGACATACATAAAGCTCTCTCCAAAACTTTTAAAAGATTCTTTTATGTTCTCTTTGTCGGTTAATTCAAGTTTACCAGGTTTGTTATCATTAGTAAAGTTCAGTTGCCCATATGGTCAAGAGAATATCAGAGGTATAATTCTTTTTGGCTACAGCACACATACATATTTACAAAAACTTTGAGTCACATTCAACTTTAATTATTCTAAACCAAATTTATTTCAAATATCACATACATTTTAAATCTAGGAAGAAAAATATATAGATTGTAAAACAGTTTGAAATATATTTGGTCTCACTTAACACACAGGGTGCCGACTGAGTCACTAATATAAGTTTGAAATTGTGTACATAAATTTTATTATCCACATGTTGAAGGAGTCAGACATGTTAGCGAGATTTAATGAATTCACATAGTTGTCTCTTTATATTATAGCAAGCTAAAAATACAAGATCTGTGAGCATACTGCCTGAAACATGATCATACAATATACAGTGATTGAGGTATACTTACACAAATAATTTTATTAAAGAAACTTTTGTGTCTCAAAATTTATAAATTCATAATAAAAAAGTAATTAGTCAATGCATAATTAAATAGAATAACCCCACAAGTTTACAATCAAAGAAAAACTTTGCTTGTGTATAAATCACATCTGCAAACTCCACATAATTTAAAACATTTAGGCTTTTAATGATATAAATGTATATATAAAATTTCTACAGTTCACATTATTGTAATAATTAAAATTCATAATTAGTAATTTTTAAAAATGTTAAAGCAACCATAGTGCCTATTTTATTCACTTTATGTTAAAAGAGCTCACTTTCTCAGCTTGTCCTAGAGCAGGGATTCCCAACCAGTGGTCCACAAGAGCCTTGGGAGTGGTCTGGCACCACGTATAAAAAAGTTGCCAAATAAATGAGGATTTTGAAAGCAATGTTCATTGAAGTAGATGGGCCGAATATATCCGATGACTATCAGGTGTTGAATTAAAATTTCTTAAAAGTTTGACATAATTATTTTATTATTAGAATATAATACATAAGAATGTGAGAACATTAATTCTGAATCCCTTTTGCCCCACCTGAAGTCTGTTGGGGTGGTCTGCACATGATTCAATTTCTGGCTTAGTGGTCCGCAGACTTCTTTGGGTCGGGAACCACTGTCCTAGAGGACCCATTTTTCACTCTCTTAATCATATTGTATCTCCTGTATGTGCACTGGCTTTTGCAGGAATGCAGTTTACATGTAAATCAAAGAAATAAGTGTGCAAAAATGTGATTGCTCTATCAACAAAATTTCTTTTCCTTAAATTTTTATTAGTTTTAATGAACTGGCAATTTGCAGAAATACCAATTAAAAAATTCTTAAGATTATCTGGATTTATGGGTAACAAGTAGAAAATATGGAAATCGGCACTATGTGCCACAAAATCAGTATTATTGTTCAATAAATTATGGAAGCATGCAAAATAACTTTTACCCATGAAAAAAAATCTGTCTGTGGCACTGGTGATATTTAAAATGCTCACCATCTTTTGAAAGTGTTTATTTCTCCACCTAAGGGAAGCTGTACAGACAAAAAATAATACTACATCATGTTAGAATTATGAAAACTAGATGCCTTCAAATGTTGCAATGCCTCATATGCCACAAAGAGCTAAAATTAACTTTTATGTCTTCATGGCTTAACTTTACAAAAAATGCTTAATTCTTTGTATATACGTAACTATACAAACACATACATTAAAAAGATATATATATATATTAACAGACATTTTTTATAAATGTGTAAATATGGGAGGGACCAGAAAATGTCAGTCCTTTCTAAAGCACCCTGAAACTGAGCAACTCAAATTCTTGAAAGAGAGTATGTCAGGTTGGCAACTCACCTGATGAGCTTGGAGTAAAAGAGAATGAGAGGAAAAATTTTTAAGTTATTTTTGTTAAATAAAATGAACTGAATCACTGTTTAAGATAAACATTAAAATTAAAAGGCATTCTCTATTTTCTCATTATCAAAATAGCACCCAGAAATTAAGAGCATGGGACCCAAAATATTAAAGAAAGGGAGCCCCTGAATGAAGTAGACTATAAATTTATAAAATCAGTGTAATACGTGAATGTGATTACAAATTTTACACATTTCAGAAGACTCAACAGTAAGCTCCCTAGTATGAAAACTTGTCTCTAGAGCTTTACCACCCCATCAAATTGATAGTCTCTAAAATACCTTAACAGCAACACAGTGCAGTAACTAGCCATTCCTGTGCCCTGGGCAAGAATTTGCATTTGGGTCCCTTAATTAATTATGTTTGGGAAAATAAAAAACAAATACAGCATTTTTGGCCCCTCCCCTTCCAAGTGGGCCCTGGGTTGGTGCCCCTGTTGCATCTGCCTAGTTATGGCACTGTGTATACATATGGTTTGATTGGTTTGGTTTGGAGCACTACGGTCAATTTTTGCTATATGAGGGCTAATCAGACCAGGACCTACTGTTTAAAGATGATTCCGAACAGCTACAAAAAGTCCATGCCAAATGTGGGATTCTAACACCTGCATACTCTGGTAGTAAATGCCAACTCCCTGGCCATTGTCCAGCCTTGTATACATATGGAAAGATATGAAAATTCATTTACTAATGTAGAAACTTTTAAAGCAAGTTATGAGGGATCAAAAGAATTCACTTTTTTCCCATATGTAGAAACACCTTTTTATGAGCTCAGAAACTGAATTTTAGATTTTTTCCCCGATGCTATGTAAATTAAATTTTTTTTTTCTTTTGCTAAGTACAGTAACAAAATTATGACAAACACAAACTTTGTTATCAAATCAACTATATGAATATTTATTTAACTCACTAAATATATATACTGCAAAACTTCTCAAGGGTGGCCAGTAAGGGTGACCCCCCCCCCCCAAAAAAAAAGCCATTTTGAGGGGTGACAGTCAAAAAGAGGTTTCTTTCATAAAACTGGCTCTATGGAGTCTTTAATTAGTTTTGAACAAAATGTGTTCATTTAGAGGGGTGGTCATCGAATAGAGTGGCTGGCTTGAGAAGTTTCACTGTGTGTGTATGTATGTATATATATATATATATATATATATATATATATATATATATATATATATACAGTCAAACCCCATTATAACGAACTTCAAGGGACCAAAGGTTTTGTTTGCTTTATCCGGTGGTTCGCTATATCCGAACCATTAAGAAAAATACTAGAGTTCACAAAATGTATAACTCATTAGTTACAATGTGTATTCAATAATGATGTATTGAAAAAATAATAAAATCTATTAAAATTGATCATTAATGGATTAAATCGACTAAAATCAATCACATTAAACTGATACAATACTAATTAAATTACGTACAACAGGAAAAGGCAGGACCAAAATTTTCGTTCATTATATACTGGGTTCGCTATAGCGGGGTTCAACTGTATATAAAGACAAAGTTTAAATAATTATACAGGATGAATCGAATGATCAATGAATATTAATTATGGATTCAATGATGTAAATAACTTGATATTCGTGTATGAAGAAAGAAATAATCAATTAATATAAAGAGGCAACATTTGAGTTATTCAACAGCTTTTACACTGAAGGCTATGTAGTTAACATGAGGGAAAATGAGAAATGATTTTGATGATAAGTCATACAAAAATTTATGCATACACACAAAAAAGTAAGTCAACAGCTGAAAATAAATTATTATATGATATCACAAGAGCAAAAAAATATTGTGATTAAATAATGCTTTTTTACAGAGTTTAAAAAACATAACATGCATGTCACACACATATTAATATAAATGAATACATAAAAATCAACTCAAAAGGAGCTACAAGCTTAGTTCATCATGAAATACATTTTCAGAACAATTAATCAAAGAATGGAAAAACAACATATAATGGTTTTTTACAATGCTATAAATAAAAGCATGAACAGATAATAAAGAGATGGTATGTATTGTCAGGCAATCATTGGTATAAAGAGAAAAATTTCATATTATTAGCACAATGAAAATAGTTTTCAAGTCAACGTTATAAAAGAAATACTGTGAAAAATCCCTTCATACAAACTCCTCCTTTTCTGTATTACTCAATTTGTGCATAGTAATGTGCGATTTCAAAAAGAAGTCATCAAGAGACTTTATGGTTCTTTAATTTTATATTTTTAGCAGATATTATTATGAATAGGGAACATCTAAATGTCCTTTTAAGGCTTCTTTGGCTGCTATAATTAAAGGGTGAAGACTGCATAGTGGTTGAGCAAGTTTCAGGAAAGGATGCTGAAAGAAATGGTCAAAATTTTCTTTTAAAACAGGAACTAATGAGTATAGATTAGTAATTCTGTCTAATTTATACAGACTAAACCCACACAAATCTTGATCATATTAATCAGCAAAGATCATAGCACAGAAAAAAATCTACAAAGTCTAAACTTATTAAATATATATTAAATATAACCTACAGTAAATCAATTACTTTTCAGTGGATCCCATCTCCTGTGGGTTTGTTTGGTAATGATCAGGCCAACACTAGTATATCAGGTCTGTTTAGAGCAGTGGTTCCCAACCGGTAGTCCATGAGAGCCTCATGAGAGGTCTGGCACCACATATAAAAGTTTCCAAATAAATGGGGATTTTGAAACATTGTTCATTGAAATAGATAGGCATCCGATGACTATCAGGTGTTACATTAAAATTTCTTAAAAATTTAGCATAATTATTGTATTATTAGAAAATGATACATTAGAATGTGAGTACATTAATCCTGTATCCCTTTTGCCTGAGGTATATTCTATACTCCCTTACCCCCGGAAGGTTCCTCTCTCACAAGACAGTGGGGGATGGTGGTGGTCCGCACATGGCTCGATTTCTGGCTTAGTGGTCCGCAGACTTCTACAGGTTGGGAACCACTGGTTTAGAGGATTCAATTCTGTTTGATGTTCTGACTACATTGGAAGTTCAATCCATTTTTAAGACCAGGTTTTACAGTTTTTGGAAAGAGCCTCTTGCTCATGACTGGTATTTGCCTAAGTGCCCTGTTCTGGCCTTGCTCTTCAGTGGTCCCACACCAATTCAGACTAAACTGGCTCATTTACAGAGTGGCTACACAAATAGTATGGGATTTGAGAATTCTATCCAGGTCTTTCCCATTGGTCCTTGTTCTGCTCCTCCTGCAAATCCTTCCCATATTGAGGACTGTCAGCATGCTTGCTGAGGATCAGGATGCTGTTGCCACTTATTTGTTCATATGACAGAGTCGCATGGACCTGATTTGGCACTCTCTAGACCAGGGGGCTTAGCAACAACTACATGTTAAATATACCACAGAGATCAAGAAGCAATAATATACATAAGAATATAAATCTCAAATTTAGAGATTTGTTTTGATTTGCCCCAAAGAGAATTAAAGTTATCACAATTTACATAACTACAGTAACAAAATTACTATAAACACAAATTTTGTTATCAAATCAACAGTATGAATACTTATTTAACTCCATATATATATATATATATATATATATATATATATATATATATACAGGGTGCCCAAGCTAAAAGTATCCAAAAGTTATGACTTATTTTTATGGAACTACCCATTAGAATTTTAAAGAAAAAAAATTTAAATAGAAAGAACATCTCACCAAGTTTTAATATCAATCATAGATTTCTATCATAGTATCATAGATTTTGATGTGTTCACCTTTTGCAGCATGACTAATGTCTAAATAGTAATCCAATTCTCTCCAAGTGTTTCGTAGCATATCAGGAGTTATTAAACTTTTTTTGCTTGGAGATTCATTAAATCCGTTGTGTATAAACAAACAATTGAAACTGTGGATGAGTTGAAGAAGCATATCATTCAAGTAATTCATATATTAACTCCTGATATGCTACGAAACACTTGGAAAGAACTGGATTACCATTTAAACGTTTGTCGTGCTACAAAGGTGCACACATCGAAATCTATGATACTATGATTGAAATCTATGATTGATATCAAAACTTGGTGAGATGATCTTTCTATTCAAATAGTTTTTTTTAAATTCTAATGGGTAGTTCAGTAAAAATAAGCCATAACTTTTGGATACTTTTAGCCCGGACACCCTGTATATATATAATGAAAGTTCTCTAGCCAGCCACCCTTCAAAAACGGCTACTTTTTTCCGGAACCATGACTGGCCACCATACAGAAGTTTCACTATATATATATATATATATAAATATATCAATTAGACCAAGATATTGGTTGGTTTGGAGGGCACAGTTATTGTTACCAACATGAGGGGTAAACTAACTTGAACCTTTAGCCTAAAGGCAATTCCTAATTGCCTCAATTACCCTTGTCTATAGCAACATTCAAACCTGCAAACTGGTACCAAAAACTTTACTGGACTTCAGTTTTTTTGTAATAATGCAAAAATCATCCAAAGGGATCTCTTACTAAAGGTATAAATCTTAACTTGATGACTTTGTAGCAGAAACTAAGTGATGTTTTTGCATGACACTAAAAAAACTTGAAGTTGTATGGACTCATACTCTTGAGTTTTATACACTAAGCCCTAAATCTCTTAATTATTGGCATATGCCTCCCTTTTTAAAGTTTAGATACTGTGATGAATATCCTTACCTTTAGAAGCGATGATGCGGAAAACCTTTTATCCACATCCACTTCTAGGCACTTATCTAAAAAATCCTGAAAAGTTGAAGATAATTTTTCTTTATCTTTGATATCTGGTCTTCCATTTGTAGCAATTAAGTACAATGCCTGGAAAAATAAATAAAAACAATTACACAAAGCAAAACAAAAACACTTTTAAATTTATAGATGTAGATACAAAGAATAAATTTAAATAGATTTAACTTTTTAAATAAAATAAGGAAAGACACATATTTCACTTATTAGAAATTTTTGTTCAACTTTAACTTTAGATTGTATACTACTCAAATGTTTTTAATTATGAAAATATACTGACCTCTATGACAGTGAAATAAATAAAAGTAGTTTTCTCTGTCATACACTGATCTATTACAATTTACTTCATACATGGCTCTAACAAGATGCAATTAGAATGACACACTTTTGAAAAAGATATGTAACACTTCAGTAATGTATTTTATTTAAATGCTTCCATAAAACCACCCTACAAGACAAACAAACAACTCTTCCATTACTGACACATAATTCTTACAACCATTAATAGAATACCTGAACAAACAAATACATTAAAGAGACAAATGATGTAAAAAGTACTATGAAAACAAAAACTGTCAGTTTAGTATTATAATTGGGATAAAATGTTTAACACCTTCAAGGTCAATGCTGAGAGAATGAAAAGCTCCACCTGGGTTTAACTCTGTGAAGACTACTACTACCATGAGATGAGCCTAAGCTTTTTAAACCTTCATGTCTAAAAAACTAGTGACCTATCCTTTTGGCCATTGTATGGCATAAAGCAGTTAGAATTATATTCACATGTTTGTATTCAAAATAAAAGTATATTCAAAGATCAATAAATAAACTTTCACTAATACAGTACAACCTCCCAAATCCGGAATCGTTCATGACATGGCAATTCCAGATTTGAGAGATTTTTAAATATCATTACAAAATTTTGGGAGAAAAAATAAACACACTTAAAAAAAAACATGTAAAATGGTTTAATTATTAAATAAACCTAAATACAGAACATATAATTACATTATAATTTAAACATTTTAGTCAATAATGTCTGTTGCTTTAGTTTCAGCTTAATAGAAATTATTTCATCTCGAATCCTATATAGTGCCATAATTTCATGTTCCAAGATAAAATTCCGGTGTTCTAAGCCTAATATTGTTTTATCTAATGATTTTATAAGGTCTTCTGTCAACATTCTTTCATTTTCGGGGCACTTTGAATTACTTTCCGGAAACAGTCTCGCTGTTATCATAACCTTTGTTATTTACCACACTATCAATACTTTCAGAATCGCTCAGATCATCGATGATTGGCACATTTTTGTCAATGTCTAACACTTCTTGTGTGTCTGATTTATCCAAGTTAAAGCTGCCTTTATTTGCACTTTCTACTAATTCTGCTATTTCAGCTTCTTTCCCAGACACTTGAAAGTCTTCAAAATCGCTGCTATCACTTTGTTGAAAGGAAGCGCATTTTTTTACTGATCATTTTTATAGTGACATCTATCGATAAAATGGAAAAGTAAAATTGGCCATTTATTGAAACATTCCAGATTTGGGGGGTTTCTGGATCTGAGACATCCAGATTTCGGAGATTGTACTGTTTCATTTCTTATAAGATGCTTAAGACCTAAAATATCAATTAAAAATAGCTACGTGAACCAAAGACAAATATATAATACAGCCTACACAGAAAGCTATTTTCAAAGCCATTTTCAACAGTGTGGGAATTAGTTAGAATTTTAAAATAACACAGAAATATGTTTAAAACCCAGCCATTTTACAAATTATTTTTCAAAGGTCTATGTTGTTATTACAATCAGAAAATCAGACAGACTTACTCTTAATGGATTCTCATTCAAATAGGGTGGTTCTCCCTCAATCATTTCTATAGCCATTATACCTAATGACCAAATATCAACTTTGGGTCCATATTGTTTTTTGGTCACTACTTCAGGTGCCATCCAATATGGAGTTCCAACCATGGTGTTCCGTTTACTCTGCTCCGGTGATATTTGTGCACAAAAACCAAAATCCGCTACAAAAATAAAATTGCACTTTTTAATAAATACAGTTAATTTGTTATTTAATAAAAATTTTCAACAAATTAAACAATGCACAAGGTGCTGACCTGACAATTTTAAGTATCAGAACATGTATATATATATATATATATATACACTGCCCAAAAAAATTAGGGGAGCAAGCAAAGAAGTTAAGAAAACCGTGCGAGACAGCCACGTATTGGCATAAAATGGATAGTACACGTGTATCAATGGGCAATGCAGAAAAAAAGATGTAAAAAAAGTTTGTGATTAAGCTTTAAAAGATGATTTAGGGCAACAATTTGGTTACATGTAAATGATAAAAAAAGGTATTGTTTAGAAATGATGCAAAATTTTTAATATGGCGTGTGGTCTCCTCGAACAGCTAAGACTGCTGCACACCTGTTTTCCATGGATGCGATGATGTTATCGATAAGACTTTGGGGAATACTGTTCCACTCCTCAAGAAGTGCAATCTCCAAGTCTCGTAAAAGGAGAGTAAAAGGAGGCCTTGGTCTCGCAGCAATGCGTCGTCCGAACATGTCCCTAACATGCTCGATTGGATTTAGGTCAGGAGAGCACGCTGGCCATTCCATACGCTGTATTCTTTCAGCTTCAAGCATGTTCTCCACAAGACGAGCTGCATGCGAGCCGTATTCTCCACAAGACGAGCTGTACAAGACGAGCTGTGTGGCATTATCATGCTGGAAAACAAAGGAATCTCCACTGGCTGCAGCGTAAGGTATGACATGAGGTCTCAGTATCTCGTCTGCATACCTTCGGGCCGTCAAAGTACCATTCCGAATGATATGCTGGTCCGTACACCCACCTATGCTGATTCCACCCCATACCATAAAACCAGCTCGTCTGTATTGTGACCTTTCATGAACAAATGTGGGGTTATTTCGAGTGCCCCTTTCCCTCCATACCAAAACACGTCAGGTGTCACACTCCAGAATGAATCGGGACTTGTCTGTAAACAGCACTTGGCTCCAATCATGTTGCTCCCAATCTCAATGTTCAGCAGCCCATCTTCTTCGGGCTGCACGATGGCGTGAGGTCAACAGAATGCATACCATTGGCCTACGTGCATAGAGACCTCCCTGATGAAGCCTATTATGTACTGTTTGGCTGGACACCCTTCGTCCTGTTGCCAAGAGCAACTGTCTTTGCAGCTGAGTAGCATTGTCTGTTCTGTTTCGACGAGCTGTTAACAGTATATACCGGTCATTAGTTGCTGTAGTGGCGCATGGCCGACCTTGCCCTGGTCGACGTCTAACATTCCCTGTTTCTTGGAATCAATTCCTCAGCCTTGCAAGACACTTCTGGCGACTCCAACAGCATCCGCGACACTACTTTGTGTTTGCCTGGATTCAAGTCTGCCTATAATACGCCATGCCATGGATTCCGGTAAATCACGTTGTTGAGACATTTTCAAGTCACCTTTTCTCAAAAAGAATAACTGAGCAATCGAATTTCACAGTTAGGCAGTGAAATAGACGTTTCTGCAACATCCCGATTTCCTCCCTTATGTTCTTTATCTGGTTTTTGACGTCATGAACTTTGATTTGCATATGAAGATTTCTTCTCCTGTTTCCTACTAGGTTTTAAATTATGGATGATTTATTTTATGTTAATTATCGGAGTAAGTATTTGCGTAATTTCATTAAAACCATGTGCTCCCCTAATTGTTTTGAGCAGTGTATATATATATATATAAATAAGAATTTCTCCCAATAGGCAATATAACTGACTGGTAAATTACCATATTTGTATAACTTCTTCTCAGTTTTAAATATTATTTAGCATTTTAAGAATTCTTAAAAAGTCTATAAATTAAAGATGATTTCCAAAGATAGTCTTGTTCTATGCTACAGTGTAGAGTAATGACAGATAAGTGCAAAAAACTGAGAAAAAATATGAATATCTCATACTTAATTTAACGCTGCCATCCATTCCAAGAAGGACGTTATCGCTTTTAATATCTCTGTGGATAACTTGGTTTTTATGCAAAAATTCTAAAGCTTGAAGTACCTGTAACAAAGTGAACCATACTTATCATATTTGTTTATCTAATAAATAAATATTATATAATTATGACACATACTAAATAAATACAAACACTGAACAACAATACAATAAAAATACAGAGAATGCTCTGTTCTCTTTTAACTCTTGTAATATCTTTCAGAACACTTATTAAAATTTCCATTAATGAAATTTACTACCATCAAAAGAGTTTTAAAAAGAAAAGAAACCCTGAAAAAAATTTTCCTACTTTCAGGTGTTTAATATCAGCACAATGAATATTACCTCTCGACAAACTGCTGAAATTTGGCCTTCATCCATACAAGTTTCGGTGACAACATCTGTAAGTGACCCTCCAGGTAAATACTCCATCACAACCTAATGACACAAAAATATTATTTATAATCAGATATAGAAAATAACCTCATTTGCAGGGATGAAATAAATGGAAAAAGACTTCAATTTTAAGACTTAAGATCCTCATCTCCTACATAATGAAAACAATAACAATTTATTGTGTTTTACAGATATTGCATTTAATTCATTTATGTATTTCCTTATATCCTACATCTTAATACAGGTTTCTGGTGCAATGGTACCAATGTCAGGTGTCTTCTAAATAGATAAAAAATAGTCTACCGAAAAAGAGAATTTGAAAGAATTGGAACAATGGATTGTGAGTCACATAGCCAAAATATCTCTAAAATGGTTCTCTCCAACATAGAAAAACACAATGTGCTTAAATGACTCTCTCTCCGTCAGACACACAAGGGATTTATTAGAATTAGCAAGGCAGAATCTTTTAAAATAGGCCTGAATGATAATATGGCCTACTCTAGCCTATTTATGTATTTAAATACTTTAAACAAACAGTTTAAGAGAGAGGCTAAACCAGGGATTCCCAATGGGATCCAGGTGGGCCCCCTTGGGGTCAATGGGAGTTTTAAAATGGTTTATAGCAGGGATGGCGAATATGTCACCCGCGGGTCACACAGTGACACGCAAAGCAATTTTAGATGACAAGCGATCACATTGTTTTAACATCGATTTAATTTAACTTTTCAAATTTTGATTTTCATTCGTCGGACTGAGAGATCTATAATCTAATTTATACTAGAAATAATTTTTAAAGAAATAATTGTTTGAAATTTATTTTTTCCTCTTTTGTCTTAAAACACTATTCTTCAGTATTAGCAAATGCAAAAGAAATATTTGATGAAAGATTCTCCCAATTTCATGAAATGGAGAAAACTTTACATTTTGTCATTTTCCACACAAACTTAAATTTGAAGATCTTAAATTATCTTCTTTCGATTGGCTTCAAATTGATAACTTAGAAATGGAAATGGTTGAATTTCAAAACAGTGTTGTATGGATGAATAAATTTGCAGAACTAAACGTAAACTTAGAAAAAAAATTACAAGATATGGAAAATTGTGACGAATATATTTCAACAACAAGCACTGAAAATAGCATTTTAACTGAATGGAACTCGTTGCCTAATTTACTAATGTCAATGAAAAACTTAGAGCTTTTTTGACACTGTTTGGATCAACCTACATTTGTGAACAGTTGTTTTCAACAGTGAATTTTATTAAAAGAAAGAACAGAAATCGCCTCAGCATCCACTTATCCGCTGCTTGCGTACAATTTAAAGTTACAAATATCGAACCACGTATAAATAAATTATCTTCCAAAAGACTACAACAAGTGTCACATTAAGTTCGAGAATTCTGTACTTATTTTCTTCCTGATATTGATAGTTTTAAACAAACCATAATAAAAAGTCAAATTTGTTTTTGTTTTAAATATATATTGCATAATTTTTTGAATATCCAAAGGTCTTCCAAAGGCTGAAAAAAAAATTAAGTGACATGTGGTGTTAATTTCTACGATTTCAAGACATTTTTTGACACGCATTAGAAAAAGGTTCGCTATCCCTGGTCTATAGTATTCCGGCGGTCTACTGGGGGTCTATTATAATTTTTTTCTGTTTTAAAATTTAATTAAATTTTTTAGAAATGTAATTATTAGATAATAATATCCATTTTAATATGTATAAATACAGATTTGCATAGGGCCGAGTGATCCACCCATCTAAAGTCGAATGTCAGGATGCTTTTGTATAAGCCTCGTATGCCGCCGTCGCCTTTTATTTGCGTACCAACACTAGGCAGAACTGGAGAAATCCACTAGACCTTAAACAGTACATGGATCCTCCCGATGCAACCAATCAGAAGCAGTTTCGTTTTACTCTTGGCGATGTTTGTGCAATTACAATCTGTGTTTCCAAAATCTTGTTTATATTTGTGAAATTAAAAATGAAAATAGTACAATAATAATAAAACATAAACCTAATGAACCGATTTTTCTAATTTTTTGTTCATATTCTTGGTCAAATTGTTATCTTTAAGTATTTTATGTACAATACTTAAAGATAACAATTAAGTATTTTATGTACAATTATTAGCATTATAATTATGTTGTATGCTGTATATTATAGAGAAAAATGTAAGGGGGTCGATGAAGAAAATCATTCTTTTTAAAAGGGGTTGATGTAGGAAAAAGGTTGGGAATGTTTGCCCTGTTCTAAACCTTTTTGACCCATTGACTTGAATGTCAAAATGTGACAAATAGGGCCTGATTTAGCTACATAGACCTACCTAGTTGAATTGTTAAATCTCTATTTGAACTGCTTAAGAAAACTGAGCTTTCTTCCCCAGGATCAGGATAATTGAATAATTATGCAGTGAGCAATGGCAGGAAACAAGCTTTTTTTCCCAGCCTTTGATTAACTGTGTAGGATTTCCTTTGACCTGTACCAAAGGGGAATAAAACTGAATTCATTTTAGAAATTTGAATTGAGCATATTTTACATTGAATTTTAATGAATTTATATCTATTTTTCTATTCCTGACTTATGCCACTAATTCTGGAGCTATTTTTCTTATAAGAATCACATCGTTTAAATAATGCAAGATTAATTAAATAACAATACAATCAACTCACCCAAAGCTCATCCTCTACCAGATAACTGTCCAAATAATTCACAATGTTGGGATGCTTCTTTTCACGCATGACTAGAATCTCATTAATGATAAGTTCTTTCTTTGGTTGATTTGCTAAGTTCATCTGTTTTATGGCCACTTCGAGTCCAGTACTTCTTTCTTTAGCAGTGTAAACAGTTCCAGAAGCTCTATAGTAATTAAAAATAAGATATATAAAAAGATTTTACATTAAAACAAAAACCTAAGCCCATACATCTTTTAAATAATGGTTTTACAACAATCAAATAACAAAAAGACTTTCTTCAAAATTTATCATCTTCCCGGCATCATTCTAATTAATATAAATAGATCAATAACATATAAACAAACAATTAACTAACAATCAACACTTAACCGAGTGACTATTTCTCACAGAATGTTATGCTCTGTACATATGAATTAATTTCAACTTTTTATAGCTATACAAATAGGTTTGAAAAATTTAATTAAAAAGAAATTATCACACAGAACTTTTACCAACAAGATACAAATCTCTCTGCAGGAAAGATAAATACATTATAAAGAAAATACATTATAAATAAAAATCTTGTTATTTATTTAAAATTTCACTGTCATTGGTTTCTATTATCATTATTTTCTTTAAATTTTGGAAATGACTAATAGAATTTCTCAAAAATATTACTTTTACAGAAAATCCTTACTTTGTTGTTCCTGCAAAATTCTTTCTGGTGCATAAATAATATTATAAATATATTCAAGATGGCTTGTGACAAGAGAACTCAACTGACAAGTCTCTAAAGATATTATCTTATCCTCTAACCCTGTCTCTGACACACTTGGATAAAAATCTAGATTTTCAATAAACAGGAGCTATATAAAAGGCTAATCCATCCTTAGTTTATTTTTTGCTCTCATTTTACGTATGACAAAAAAAAATTACATAGGTAAAGGTGTAAACTGAAGCAAAGACACTACAAAGCTGACTGAATAATACCATATTAGTAAATCACTATTATGCAGAAAATAATGAAATAAATCAGTGAAATTCTGGCAACATAAAGTAAACTACTAAGCTTGTGGCTTTTACATCATTGCAATATATAGGATACTAGCTGAATACCCATACATTGCTACGGAGTACATTCAAATTAAATACAATGGTCAATGTATGCAATTAATTTGTATGTTCAATATCCATAAAACATACTAATTTGAATTAAATTCTTTAAAAACTTCCATCTTAATGAGTCTAGTGGTTAAATTTTATCTTTTACCATATTTCAATATTTTCGTTGTTAATATATTTCATTGTTATGCAAGTGATGCAAAATTAATTTAAAGTAACACAAAAAGAAAAGAAACCACATGATCGGTATTTAATAAAGTAAATTCTAAAAGTTAATCTTTAGAAATTCACCAGAAATCAGAAAATGGAGATAAAGATTCGAAAAAGATTTCATTTTAAAGAAATTTTTATGATCTTTCTCGTGATATAAATTTTATAAACCTCAGATTATTATTTTAAATGCAAATGTAAAAAAAGTTACAAAAACAGCTTAAAAATTTAATTTAAAAAAATCTAAGAATTTTTCAAAAGTCATTCTTAGTGCACATTCTTAGTGCATTCTTAGTGCACACTATAAGAATTGCCATGCAAAATTTCAGCCCTTTAGATCCAGCAGTTTGGCCTGTGCATTATCTGTCTGTCAGTCAGTCAGTCAGTCAGTAAGTCAATCAATCAGTCAGTTACAGAACTGTTTTATATATATAGACTGGTTTGTTTGGTATTGAGTTAAGGAACCTGTTCCTTTTGAAGTAAACTAGGGTTCAGTTGTGATATATCACTGTTCATTATGAACAGAATGAGATTCTACTAATTATAAATGTTAAATTTTTATTTTAACTGAAAAGAAACAATGAAATCTTAAAATATTTTGTGAACTTTTGGTTGGTTGATTGGTTGGCTTGGAGCACTACTCTTAGCCATTGAAATAGAGAACGGTCATCTTTTACAACATGAGGACTGAACTGGCACTTTTGCAAACTTTTATTTTTAATTTTTAAATACATTATACTACATGCAACAAATTCCAAGGAGGCAGCCAGGAATTTAAACTATTGTAATTTTTTAGCTTTTTCATTTGTCTAATGTGGAGGTACTCATCAATAGACATTGACCTTTTGTCATTCACTGCTACTTTACTGGCTACTTTATTATGGGAGCACCATATAGGTGAGCCAGCATTGCTCCATATGAGGGGGATGACATGGAAACAGCCAAGCCTTATTAGGGATTTGAATCCAAGCACACAACGTCATAGGAGTAGTGTGCTTCTAACTTTTTTTTTTTTTTTGGGGGGGGGGGGGGCACAAACTGAATTCACTTAGGGCCCTCTTCCACGCATTGACTGCCTGGCGGTCCTTAAAATACAAAATAATATGATTTTTTTAAAGTTGAATAACAATAGAATTAATATTTCAGTAGTAAAAGGGTTGAGTATTCAAAAGTTATGCAATGAGAAAAATAAATATAATATAAATAAAATGAGAAAAAAAATATAGCATCGAATTTTTGTTATGGACCATATCATTGTTAAAAACTATTTTAAGGCTAAAGACATAATCAGAATCTTCAGTTTTACAGCTTGAAAAAGCGGAAAAAACCAACTTTCTTAAAAGTTTTCTACAATTTTCTGATTTTAACTGAACTTCTATTAACGTTTAAATTTATTTCAAGTTAAGATGGGGGGGGGGGGGGGGGGGCACATGCCCCCGACACTATGCCTATGCACTGCGTGGCAGTTCAGAACACTAACCACTACACCATGTGGGTGGCATACTATTATAATATGGAACAGATGATAAAAGACCAAATATAGTACAGGATATTTAAAAAGTTTATTTAAAGAATTATTGTTTTTAAATGATAGAAATTACCCTTGTCCAATTTTCTCCAGCTTTGCATATTTTTTGTTTGGATCATCTGAAGAAACAATGCCTTTCAGTTTTTCAATAACTTCCTCATCACTAATTTTCTTTTTCTTTGTTTTTGAGACACTATTGTTATTGTTGTTATTTGATATGGTCAAATCTGAAAATTGCACATCAGCATCTACTTCTTCAGAACTTCTCTCAAATTCTTCTTCTAAAGGATTCATGTACTATAAAATAAATATTCAGACAATGAAATTAAGGATTATATGCATAAATGAAAGCAAACACATATCAAACATAAATTAAACTAAAACAAAAAATCAATTAATATTAATGGATACACAAGAGATGTGATTTTTAAAACTATAATAAAGAAGTTATACTTTAAAATCAGTGAAATTTAACCTACACAATTTACTAGACATACAAATATCTATTTTAAAGTAGACAAATAATATTTTTAAAAGCCAATAAAACAGTAGCATGGAATTAACTTTATAATATGTATGTATATATATATATATATATATATAACCTTTGGTCACTAAATATATATATCTAAAAGCTAGTAATGGTGAAGGCTGCCATGGTTTTGTGAGAAGAAACTTGCACCTTCATATGTACGCTAATGCTTTACTAATGCTTCATTAAAGTTGAAGTTTTTACATGCCTGAAAAACTAACATAACTATTTTTAGCTTAAGGGCACAAACATAGAATAATTTTCTATAATTAACTTTCTCTTGCTGCCATAAAATATCAAAATAATTATTGAAATATGTGCACTTCCACAAGTTCATATCTTGCGGGAACCTGGCTACTCGATTTATTTTTTTCTGTCTGGTTTGATGTTATTTTTATACCTTGCTAGTTTGAAATATTTCACGACTCTGAAAAGGCCTTGAAAATTAAGATTGTTCATCTAATGTTTTTTCATTTTAATTTTCTTGTAACTCTTTAATTTGCGATGCAACGGGTGGTATAAAATAACGAGAGTGGTACTTTTTCACAAAACTTTTTAAACATCAACTTTGTTTCAATACTTTAGTTAATTGGTATCAATAATTGACACAAAAAAGAAGTCCTATTTTATTGTCAGCTATAAGTTTACACTGTAACAAGTAAATAGAACTGTCATTTTTCCTTGAAACATTGAATTTTTTTTTTAAGTGAATTATACATAAATCCTGATTATTTGATTACAAATTTTTAGGTGAATTACTAGAAGAAAGAGTTTAGAAATAAAATTAGTGAATTATTATAGCATGGTTCAAGAACAATAAAAAAATATTACTGAGATTTTCAAGGAAAAAAAGCAAGCTAAATACTTTGATGTTAACTAAGGCTGAAATACTGAAATATTAACCTAGCTGATATCTTTCCAAGCATATATGTGAATTATAACTGCAGAATTTCAGCCATATTGAGAGAATAAGTGAAGAAAAAAAAATTATCCAAAATATTCACTGAATAGAACAGAATCTACTCTCTGCCTCCCCCCCCCCCCCCCCTCCGAAAAAAAAAAGGCAAGAAAAGCAATAGATAATACTCAAGATTAATGTTTGTTTCGTTTCCATACAGATTAAAAATGAAATACTCACAATTGTGTTAGTAGTTTCTGAACAAGAAGAGGGTAAGGATTCGGCATCCATTGCTTCTTTTTCTTCGACATGCCTTATTTGTACTACATCTGTTTTAGGTTGCTGAATAAATGCAATGATAAAGATTTTATTATTGAATGGAAAGTGATAGCAAAAGTAAATAAAAACAAGAATAATAAAGCAGCTTACACTGGTTGGCACATTCCTCAAAGCATTGCATGACCCCGGATCACTAAAATAACTTAACCCAACAGATGGATCTAGGAACAGAAATACAAAAGAAACTAATTGAAAAGACATTAAAACTTAGAAATAAAAGCAGTATATTTTTTATCTAAAAATATATAGTAAAATTGTTACAATAAAATAGGCTTAAAAATGCAAATAAAAAACATGATTGTAAATAAAAAATAATGAAAAAAAAACTGACATCAGAAAAAAAAAATTTTTTAAACACAATTACAAAAATTATTTTTTAACATCTTTTATCTTTTACCAATATTCTTAAAGTTACTGAAATAATTAACACCCCATCTCTAATGAAATCTGTCGTCAACATTGGAGCATTTTTATATTAAACCTCTGGCAGAAAATAAATTAATTTTTCCCAACTCAATCTGCCTTAAAGTTTTCAAAGCAAACTAATTTATCACGAGAAAAAAATAAAAATAATGCAACAAAGAATCAGCATTCTTGAAGATGGCAAATTTGAAAGAGATACTGATATTTGTTCAAAAATTCAAGTAACAGGAAGACAGAAAAGAGAAGATAAAACTACATTTTCTACTATTTATAATCATTTAACTAGTTCTTTAGATGTTATTAATCTCATTACTTTATGTATTTTCAATTACTAAGATTTCAGAGATTGAAATGCTATCAAATTAGAACTTATAAATTTCCGAGTGCATAGAGATTCAATTAACTAGCAAATGCAACTATAAAAAAATATAAATAAAAATAAAAATTCAGTTATCTGAAAATGAACAAATTAAGAAGACTTATTGATATGGTAAATTATTCTTTTAATTACACCACAACATTTAAAAAGTTGGATAATTTAAATGAAAAAATTTGAAAAAGCTAGCTACAAGGAAGGGTAAAAAAGGAAAATACATGTAAGTAATGTGTAAGATAAAGTTAAAACCACCTACTTGGACACCAAAGGCTGACAAGTTCAGCTACAGAAAAACAATGATGTCAGAGGAAAATATGATTATAGCCACACAATGAATTTTATATTAAAGAAATCTATCAAAACATTTTAGTACTTAAGAGACAAAATGTAAAATGTAAGAAGGATAAATGGTAAAACATTAACTAGAAAGTTGATTACTTCTTTACACTATTTAAAATCTTGTTTTTTTATGTAAGAATAGTTATAGAAAGGACCACAAATTAGAGAATAGCCGAAAAATACAGTTATATACTTTAAAATTATCATAAATATGTAAGCATTGAGGTATATATATTCAATGACTTAAATGTAATTATAAAATATGAAAACTCAAATCAGATTTCAGTATATTTAGTGTAAGATATAATCAGATTTTCCATTGTGTTAAAAAGAATCATTGAATCAAATCATCTTTGAATACTTTTAATGAAATTTCAAATAATTAAAAAGTACTTGTATAAAAAAATACTTACTTTAAAATTAGGAAAAATTTTTAATTTTACAAACTACAGAAAATAAATAGAGCATAATTTTTTACTTTTATTTTGAAGTTTACTGTTAATAACCTGATATACTGCAATAATTACTGTCATAATTATAGACCAACATATTTTCCTAAAGAGCCCTATAAACTACCTTATCTATTTAAAATATGTCTACAGTTTTTAAATTGGGGGAAAAGCACTTTTTACTCTACTTTATGCTTCAATGAACAAAATTACTGTATCAACTAGTACATTTTTCTGATTAATAAAAGAAAAATTACTGCTATCAAAAAATTCTTATTTGGGGGGGGGGGGATATTTTAATTAAAAAAAGCGAGTCACAGTTCGCACATTATGAATTTACACTACATAAATTTGAACACAGTAAATGTGTATTATAAATAACATATAGTTTTAAAATTCTTTAAAAGATAAAAAGAATTTAACAGCTAATATTTTAATAAACTGTATTTTAGGCAAAGTTGGTTTATTAAAAATTAAATGAAAAACTGCATGTTAAGTTTATGTGATTTTACAAAACAGTATATAATTTATTTTACTTTATATTAAATTTTGTCTCATTTATTTAGTGAAGAAGATGCATACAGCCAAGTTTTTTTATTTCCCCTGCACTAAAACTAACCTAAAGGAAAAACAACTTTTACAGGCAAAGAAATTTTCTAAAATTTTAAAACTCTATTCTGAATAAAAACACATATTCATTTCTTAACTATTATAGTTAAGAAGGGAACATTAAAAAATAAAAATGTCCACACTCTGTTTAAAGTTCTGATATATTGTTTTTAAAAGTTAACATGCAAATAAATAAGTTTCTAAAAGGTTATCTTCAGTTAAATAAAAGGCATTTCTTTTGCAAACAAGAAACTACCTATGATTCTAAAGTAAGGTAATGTACGATGATTTTATGAAATAAAAGAATTTAAACTGGCTAGAATAAACTAGTAGTTTAGTTTATTAGCACTTCAACTGGCAGATAAATTTGAATTGACAAATAAACCAGATCTGCTGCTGAATATTACACCTGTATCTAGGCTGTAATATTCAGAAGCAGATCTGATTACATGTGGGGGAAAAACACTAAATTTCCCAGCAGGACAGGTGAGAAAATTATGGCTTTTTATCAGATAAAATTCAGAAACTGAAGTAAGGGTGATTTTTTAGTTTATATATTATGCTGTTTTTATAGTGAATGCATACACACAAACACACGTTTTGCATATATATATACAGGGTGGACCAAAAGTCTTGCCCTGATTATAAAAATTCATTACAAAAAAACCGTTTAAAATAATAATGTAACTTTTGTATCATTGGATAGGTCAGTTTCAGTAGGTTTTTTTGTGCAATAGTTGGCACGAGTGCTCTTTCAAGAGTAACTAAGGGGAGCATTTTTATGGAAGACATCATTTTCGGCCAAAATGCCGTTGATTCAAGAGATCGAGGGGCCGAAGAGCCTTTTCTGGAGAATTCTTACCAAACTTGTTTGCGTTATTTGAAGTTCATGTGATGCTTCACGAGTTGATTTAGTAGAACTCCGTTGAAACGATTGCCGAACGCAATCAACAGTTGCTTCACTCACACTATGCCTGCCACTTCTGGGAAGATCCTTAAAAAGGCCTGTTTCTTTAAACCTTTCATACGATCGCTTTATTGATTTTGCATCAGGAGGGTGTCGTCCATGACAATGTCGAAATTTATGCTGAACTATAATGGGCGATTTCGTTTCGTGAAACCAAAGTACACATTGAGCTTTCTCTTGAATCGATGGCATTTCAGCCGAAAATGATGTTTTCCTTACAAATGTTTCCCTGAGTCACTCTTGAAGGAGCACTTGCGCCAACTATTGCACAAAAAAACTACTAAAACTGACCTATCCAATGATACAAAAGTTATATTATTATATTAAACGGTTATTTTGTAATGAATTTTTATAATCAGGGCAAGAATTTTGGTCCACCCTGTATATGTGTGTGTAAAAAAAGTTTTAAATTATTTTCCTAATTACATTTTCCCTATTAATAAAATTTGGCCTCTTAATTGTTTCTTTCATTTGACATAAATTTCCTTTCAATTACACTGTTTTGAAAAATTCTCAAGTGAAACTTGCTGCCTCCACCATTAAAATTTCAGGGTATATTTTACTTCCTTCAAACTTCCTAAATTAGTGCATCTATGAATGTTCTAAAATGCACCCTTAAAAAATTACAAGGTGAAAACAATTTCAAGCAAAATTACTGGTCTGTATCAAATCTAAGACACCACAATTCATCAAATACTTGATACCATTTATCATGAAGAATATAGCAATAAAGTTATTGCAGGCCTTGATATGAATCCCCCCCCAACAGTATGTACTGCTTGTCTATGAAATAAATAAATAATCTTATGCATAAATAGGCTCTAATATATTTTGCTGCTGTCCTCTTGAGAGTAAAATGCAGTGTCTTATCAGGAGCATATACCTCACTTTATTATTATAATAAAGTATTAAACTACCTTTAAATAAACAGCTCTTTTTCTTCAGAATTAATATTAAATCTTCATTTATTTCCCATGTTTTTATGACTTAAACATGCCTACCCATGTTTGCAATTAATAGAAAAGTAAATATGGAAGCAAGGTGAAATTCTTACCTAGTGTCTTATTAATAGTCATGTACTTTGAGTCTTCGGTCTCTTTTGTTGAAGTATCATACCAGTTTAAAACATCAAGCACAGCTTGAGGATTCTCCTTTTGTTCAGATTTAGTGATATTTGAATTTTTTAATAACATTGACCATGTTTCTGGTAAGCCCTGTAAATAAGAAACAGTGAAACAAATTATCTACATTTTAAAAGTTGAAATAACATTGATTTTAATGCTTTGTAAAAAGAAAAAGGTAACTAGTCCCCTGTGGCAAACACTAACGTTTCTAGAAGAATTTGCATTATTTGAGAGTACTTGGTGTGAAGTCTAGAAATCTTTTGAATTTGTGCTCAAGGGAAAATTCCCTATCTAGTAGAAAAATCTAGTTGAACTTTATTCGAAAGATTAAAATTCAGTATCAATTTTAATATATACTAGAAATATTTTTTAAAATAATATCAATAGGCTTATTATCATATACAGTCACACCTTACTATTCGTCTGCTTCGGTACTCATCACATTTTGATATGAAAAAAATACTTTGGTACTACTCGACGTTTGCTCAATACTCATTACAGATGCTAAAACATGTACGAGAAAAGATGGCACCCACGCATCTTGTCTCTTTGGACAAAAAGAAAGACCAAAATAGATTGAATTATAAAATTTTGTTCAAAAGTATCACCCTGACAAAGCTCTAGCAAGCCCCAATGTGGAATTGTTTAATGATCAAACAATGTCTCACTTCAGATAAATTTTGAAAAGTAGGCAGAAGCAAGTTTCTCTTGATAGGTTTATAGTGAAACTCCCTAAATCTGGGTCTACAACAGGGATTGGTGGTGTTAAGAGACAGAAAAGAGAAAGAATCCCTCTGCAAACACATGATGATTTATTGGAAGGAGACTCCTCTTCCAAACAATAACCCCTCTCCTCCTCAACTTTGCCACTATCCTATTAGGCCATAAACTCCTTTCAGTACAAGTTGAGTGAAGATAAATTTTATTTATTTTATTGCTGTTTTAAATTATGTCTGTCTAGTTTAAAAGATTTTATATCAAAAAGCAAGCTCATAAATCCATAAATTGACTAATAAAATGTGAAATTTCTGGTTTTCAGGAACAAATTAATTCAATTTCCATTACTCCTTATGGGAAAAATTTGTTTGGTACTTGTCATTTTCAGTACTTGTTGTGCCTTCTGGAACCAATTAACAACGAGTACCGAGGTACCACTGTATAATTATTATCTTCAAGATCAATAAAAAATCCTACAATACATCAAACTTGTATAAAGTTTTCAATGAATCTGTTCAAATAAAAATTTATACAGTTTGTTGGAAGTATGTTTTATCCATGCTCTACTGCACTATACTGTAAGACTTTGTGACTGCAGGGGTAACTTTGTGACACATAATTTTTTTGTATTTCGGATCTTGTGACGCACCTGTGATACCAGAAGGCAAAGAACAGTGCCAACATTTTGTCCGACATACAGAGACAACTAGTGGCCAGGGTCTGAAGCTCCTGCACATCATTTGTCTTCACTGGCCAGTGAATTGTTCAAATCTATTGTCACGCTATTGACTCAAATTTTGGAAACTTTGTATGCTGAAGGATAACACTTTATACAACCAACTACCACAGGTAATTATTTTTTATTGTCAACATGTTGGTTAGATTGTGGAGCAATATAACTTTTGTGTAGTGATATTTCTAAGAGATATGAGAACATAACCTAAATATTGAAAGGTGACGGAGTTACTTTATGACACATTGACACTGTAACAAAATGACCCACTTGATGTTGTCCTCCAGCCGCTCGATGTTGCATTTTCCCATCTTCTAAAATACCACCGGAGAGAAAGAAGTATCTGGAAATAAAACTCAGAATGTACGAAAGATGAATTTCCTCATCTTCTCAAAGAACTGATGGCTGCCCTGGGCACCCTACGTCTCTTTGATGTCAAAGATATAGATAAAGCTATCCAATATTTGTAATAGGTATATATAATTATGTACCAAGCTCTTGATAAGCATTTTACTATCTAACTTTGTGTCAAGTAATTTTTCCTCTTGGATTTCAAGGCGAAAATACAGAAGTCACAAAGTAGTCCCACTCGGCGGGACAACTTTGTGACACATTTTAAATTCAATTTCTGAATGGTCATTAAAGATCCGGGTTAGCACAATACATCACTACGTGAGGAAAGGATGTATCAATGTTTTGCAATTGTTTGTTTTGGGCTGCTTTTAAAACTGATCGGCTGGCACAGGATAAAACTTAAAATCCGTCACAAAGTAACCCCTATCTTACGGTAATACAAATCATATCACATTTTGTCTTGAAATAAAATGTAGGTAATTTTTTTCCAACATATTATTTTGAGATAAAAATTTAACATTATAGTATCTGTTGTTTTACAGTACAGATCAGCATTTTCACTTACAGTAAATTCACCAGTGTCAGGATCAAATCCAACATGAAGAGTGTGTTCAAAGTTTAGGGGAGGTGATATTACCAATTTATCGGGATCTTTCTTCTTTTCCTTGGCATCTGGAAAATTAAACACATTTAATAAAATTAAATATATTTTTAACATTAAAAAAACTTAAAATCAGCATGCAAAATTCCCAATTAGAATTTTTTTTTTTAAAACCTGCATTTTAAGTATATATCTTTAAGCTTTCAAAGTCTGATATTTTGCAAACACCTTTTCAAATAGCCAAATAAATGCAAGCCAACTAAGGTTCAAGAAAGGTTAATCACTGTTATTTCACTGTTCATCTCATTACCACAAGTAATTTAACAGCAGTTTAATTGGTATTTTATAATATGCATAAAAAAATTCTATTTTCATACTACAGAGTACAAAGTTATTGATTCCCAAGTTAAAGTGGAAACTTGATTGATTGTTCTGTGAATCATCATTTACTTCATCTAATCCTGATGATAATATTTCTTTGTTATGTTCCCACATCTAAAGTTTTCCCACATTTATTGTTCAGTACAATAGGCCCTTTAAAACTGATAGATCAAGGTTCCCCTGTATATGAAAAAAAAATTAATAATAATAAAAGTTTTTGATAACAAGCCATTAAATTAGATACGTATGAAATTTAATCAACTTTTAAATGATTGTCCCCTTTAATTTAAAAATTTTACAAACAAGTTGATCATTGATGATGAAAATAGTTGTGCCACTATCAGCAAACATGTATTTAAAAAAAGTCTTTGGGAATTATATTTTGGCAAAGAAAAATGATATCTTATAATTACATGAAAGTTTTAAAATTATTTAATAATAATTATTTCTATAGATTATTAGTAATAATTTAATAGTGTAAAATTTTTTTAATGAGTTTTGCGATTTGGTGTTGATTGTGAAAAAGGCATTAATAAATTATATTATACATATATTTTAAATAGATGCAAGTAAAAAAAGAAAAAAAAAACACTGAAAAGTAAAAAAAAAAAAGACCAAAAAGTATAGACACACAATATAATAGTTAATAACTACACAGTACAGGTGACTGAAATTAAAAATTAGAATCCCATCTTCCACTTACTTTTTTATGCTTTAAAATTTAAAAAATATATATACACTTATAAATGTTTTATCTATACAAAAAAATCTACTCATAAAATAATACTTTAAAGTCCTCCTAAAATGGATCTTACAGTAAACATCTTTTAGCAGAACTTTATTACTAGTGAGATAGTTATGGCTATCTTATTTAATTTTAGATACCGAATGCTTAAATCTACATCAAATCTATTGTGAATCTGAAGGCTAGAAGGCAACTACATAAATTCCATTATATTTCACTTTCTAACAACTCTTACCACTAATATGTGTAGATTAATACTGTAAGCGAACACAGGACCTCATTGATAAAATTTGTACTGCAAAACCAAGTGTTTTGAATATTCTACTTGCTCCTCCTGGTAGTCATAATGAGCTTGTACAGAAAAAAAGTAAGTAGTCTATAAAGGCATCTTAAAACTACATTCATGTAGTGTTTACAAGTAATTTTCATATATGTGGATTAAAGAAGTTTTTATTTTTAATTTTCACTCCATATAAGAACTATTTCTAACTATCAAACAAACTTTTTGATTAATTTCTAGTAATTTTATATTCAAAGAAAAGAATAACAACATTAACTAAATGATTAATCCTAGATTAATCTCAAGCAAAATATTTATCTAGGAAAAATAAAAAGCCGGCTTCATAATAAATAATCACAAAACTAACTTTTTGAGGATTTAATTTTAATTTTCCACTTTTCATGTTCCGGCTCTTTAGGAAGTGGCTTAAGATCCACACAATGAACAGGATCCCTTTAAATAAATACAAATTTAATTACAAGGCATCCACAAGCATTTACATAAAATGTATTTTAGAGTTAATACGGATATATTAATATGCATAAGATAAAAAAAATTATATACCTGTATATTTTATACCTAGGTATAGAAATACTTTCATACGAACAACAGAGAAATAACATTATACATGATTTTAACCATTTAAATCTTAATGAAACTTTCAAGTAAAATCTTTAATACTTCCTTAAGATAAAACACAATTTATTATTGTTAATAAAGAGTATCAGTAAAAGTAAATTTACATACAAATCTGTGTTTCAATATTGCTGAGAGAAAAAAAAAAAAAAAAAAAGATTCAGTCTCTATTTTAAACAGAAGTAAAGAACTGTACAAAATAAGTACAAAAAATAAGGACACAGTTTAAATATTCACAAGCATACTAAAAGACAAACCTATATAGATTTAAATAATAGTATTGACATTATCTGGTTTAAAAGTAATAAAAAATAATTTGAATGAAATAAGATATAATTTCCAACCAATTCTATAAAAACTCATTCAGATTAGATTAAATTTGAACTGCAGTTTTCTGCCAATGGTCAAAAGAAAATAGTGAAAATTCTATGAACAAGTTTTCTTAATTTATCAAGTAATAATCAGTTTAGTAATGCCTATAAGTTTAGATAATGAGGCAGCTTTAGTTTAAGAGATTTTAGCTTACTGAAAGCTACAATCTATGTGAGTAGTACCTAATTTTTTCATATGTATTTCTGAACCAATCATTTTCCATAAAATACTGGGAATGAAGAAATATTTGAAAAAAAAAGGAGGGATTTGGTTACTCTGTTTCTATTCTTACTAAGAGTAACAACAATCATATGTTGATAAAACTGAGAAAACATTGAAAACAACATCCTTTGGCAATGTGATAAAAACCAAATCTTTTTTAAATATTTTAAAAATAACATTAAAAATATCAAGACTGAACACCAGTCCCCTGGTAATTAACAAACTTTAAATGTTGTCATATGGTAGGAATAAAATCTTAACCTCAAATTCATATACTTTATAAACATTTCAACAACTGATATAGGTCAGTTTAGCACTTGAGTAGCGAAACCTGACCATAGCACCCTCATTAAATAATATACAATATCATAAATTAACTAAATAAATTTAATATGATTCTTCATTATGTTTACTATATATGCATGATAATTCATAATGTGAAATATTTTATAATATTAATATCAATTCACTTGTTATATAACTATGTAGAGAATTTTGATATAAAAGATCATATAATGACATTTCTTTGAATCATCATTAAATAATTTTCTTTTAAATGACTTTAAATTACACAGAAAGCATAAATCTTTTTTAAAAAATATATTATTTCATGTAGGATATTATTTCCTAATTTAATTTATGCAAACTAACCACTTATTTAATATATATTTATACCTACATTGTTCACCATAATTATTTAAATTACTCATAAAGAAAAAAACATTAAACAACTTTTATAAAGACTTTACGGTACTTATGGAAGTTTACGGCCCCCTTGGCGCCTTGGTGATAAATTTATCGCCAAGACAGAAATATATATATATATATATATATATGTATATACAGTGGACGGTCGTTAATTCAAATAAGGTTAAATCGAACTTTCGGTTAATTCGAACTAATCTAAAGGCCCAAAAAAACTTCTATTGGAATTAATGTTAAAAATATCTCATTAATTCAAACTAAATTTTTATCACTTCGGTTAATTCAAACTAAAAGTTTGACAAAAAAAATTCTTATTCCTCGTTTAACAGAGAAAATACACACTGTATTTATTATTTTGTGAGTCAAAATGATCTGTATTTCTTTTCTGTGTAAAGAGGCACATGCCTGCATTCCTAGACTATTGCATTTCTGCTAAACGTTAGTGGCTATTGTCCTTCTTATTAACGGACAAAGCGATTTTCCGTTATTTGTATCGATTTTCTTCGGATTTCAGAAAAACCAGTCTTTACTACAGATTCTAGGGAGCTGCGTCAGTTATGCCTACAGTGCAGAGAAGTTAATGTGATCTAGTTTTTCTTCCTCAGTGTGTGGTGTGAACGTGTAAAAATTCAGGATGTCTACACGTGAAAAGTACAAAACCCTAACTTTGGAGACAAAGGTAGAAATTTTAAAGAAAGTAGAGAATGGCGAATGTAAAACAAAGTTAGCAACTGACTATGAAATTTTAAAAAAATACCTTGTCAACTTATTTGAAAAACAAGGAGTCAATTTTAGATTCATGGAAAAAATCAAAATTTGCTAGAGGAAGGAAACGCATGAGAAATGCGTCCCAAGAAGATCTAGAAAAGGCTCTACTGCTATGGTTCCAGGATGTTAGATCTCGAAATTTTCCAATAAATGGACCCCTACTGCAGACGAAGTCTGATGAATTGGCAAGTCGAATGAGTATTGAAGATTTTAAATGCAGTGATGGATGGCTTTCTCGATTTTAGTCAAGGTAACATTATTTCTTATCGAACTGTACATAGCCAAAGCTCTGATGTAAACGAAGACAAATGCACTAATTTCAGTAGGAAACTGCTTGGGCTTTTCTCTACTTACCTGCCGAAAGATATTTTTAATGCAGACGAAACTGCATTTTTTTTATAAACTTCTGCCGAATAAGACATTATATTTTAAAGGGGATGCTTGTGTAGGAGGTAAAAGCAGCAAAGAGAGGATTACAGCTTTAGTTTGTGCTAATATGGATGAGAGCGAAAAGCTTAAATTATTAGGGATTGGAAAGTCCAAGAATCCACGAAGTCTTAAAGGAATTAAAACACTGCCTGTTGATTATGCATCCAATGCAAAAGCATGGATGACACAAGACATCTTCAGTAACTGGTTAAAAGGATTAGATAAGCAGTTTTCGAGGCAAAAGTGTAAAATTCTCTTATTTGTGGATAATGCAATCTGCCACAATAACCTTCCAGAACTGAGTTCCATACAGGTTGAATATTTGTCACCAAACACAACTGCAAAGCTTCAAGCAATGGATCAAGGAATCATCCAGAATCTTAAAACAAATTATCATAAGAGACTCTTAAAACAAATCATTTTTTCTTTAGATTGTGGTGAAAATTACGACATTACTCTTCTGACAGCTATAAATGATCTATATGCCACATGAGATGACGTTAAAGAAAGCACAATTAGTAATTGCTTTCATCATGCTAACTTTATGCACGCTGAAGAGAACAATCCTATCGAAGAATGTGACGATATTGACACAGATTTTCCTGAATTCAAAAAATTTAACTGTGATAACATTACTTTTTCTGATTATGTAAGGGTAGATGAAGACGTGGAAGTCTGTGCAAAACTGAGTGACGAGAACAAAATAAAAACTATAAGAGAAGATGAAACAGAAGAGACATTATCGAAATCAGAAGAGAATGCAGAAACTGTTAAGTGTCCTAATGATCAAGCAATAATGGACTCTGTTAAAACTCTGAAAGCATTTATTCAGATGGAACCTTCCTCTGAAAATGAATTGAAATGTTGACTTCAAATCGAGAAGCTGGCTGAACAATGTAGGCATCATAAACAAAACCAAACATCCATTTTACAGTTTTTCCCAAAAGTGTAATTCATATTTTAAATTAAAGTTTACTTTCTACTGCATATCTTCTGCTTCGTTTTATGATTAAGGTAAGCCTGTATTGCTTTTTTAATATGTTAAATTTTACATAACATAGTATAAAATATTTTCTGGGGTTATACATACAAGGGGATTTTTCTTCTTCAGTGATACACATTTAAAGTTATATATTTTCTCTTAACATCGGATAATTCGAACTTTTTTCTGAGAACCTTTGAGTTCGAATTAACGAATGTCCACTGTATATATATATATATACACTGCTCAAAACAATTAGGGAAGCACATGGTTTTAACGAAATTACGCAAATACTTACACCGATACGTAACATAAAATAAATCATCCATAATTTAAAGCCTAGCAGGAAAAAGAAGAAGAAAACTTCCTATGCAAATCAAAGTTCATGACGTCAAAAGCCAGAAAAAGAACATAAGGGCGGAAATCGGGATGTTGCAGAAACGTCTGTTTCACTGCCTTAACTGTGAAATTCGGTTGCTCAGTTATTCCTTCTGAGAAAAGGTGACTTGAAAATGTCTCAATAATGTGATTTACCGGAATCCATGGCATGGCATATTATAGGCAGACTTGAATCCAGACCGCATATAGCTCGTCTTGTGGAGAACTTACTTGAAGCTGAAACAATACAGTGCATGGAATGGCCAGCATGCTCTCCTGACCTGAATCCAATCGAGAAATGTTTGGGACATGCTCGGACGATGCATTGCTGCGAGACCAAGGCCTCCTTATACTCTCCGAGAGTTGGAGATTGCATTTCTTGAGAGTGGAACAGTATTCCCCAAAGTCTTATCGGTAACATCATCTCATCCATGGAAAACTGGTGTGCAGCAGTCTTAGCTATTCGAGGAGACCACACGCCATATTAAAAATCTTGCATCATTTCTAAACAATACTTTTTTTTATCGTTTACATGTAACCAAATTGTTGCCATAAATCATCTTTTCATGTTTTTTCCATATTTTCAAAGAATTAAAGCTTAATTACAATTTTTTTTACGTCTTTTTTTCTGTATTGCGCATTGATACATGTGTACTATCCATTTTATGCCAATACGTGGCTGTCTCGCACGGTTTTCTTAACTTCTTTGCTTGCTCCCCTAATTTTTTTTAGCAGTGTATATATATATATATATATATATATATATATATATATATATGTGTGTGTGTGTGTGTGTGTATATATATACGGCGACGTTTTTCAACTATCATTGACGATTGATCGCAGGGGGCTGTAAAACTTCCGTAAGTACCAACTTTACTTTAATATTTCCTTAAATACTTGAAAAAAATTGATATTACTAAAGTTTTGACAAGTTTTATTTCTGGTTTAAAAAAAGTTTTACTACATACCAGAGTCGCCCACAGACTTTAAGGGGCCTTTGGCAAACTTAAAGTTGTTGGGGGTACCCAAGAAATACTGTTGGGGGCCCCAAGACTATTTTTCAGAAGACTATTTTGTAATAAGAGAAATCTGATTAATTGAATAATTTTTTTTATTTTTGGGGGGGACCCTTTTTTCAGGAGATTATTTTGAATTTTGAAGTACAGTACAAGTTTCAGAATTTTCTTTCAGAGGAAATCTAATAAATAAATTTTTAAAAAATTTTCCGGAGCCCCTCTGGCAGTTGGGGGCCTGGGGCAAAGTGCCCCAGTTGCCGCCCCCCCCCCTCTGGGCGGCCCTGGTACGTACCATTATATATTTATTAACATTTTATACAAATATTTACATTACTATCATTATGATGTATACATACTTTTATTAATACATATACTTACATAACAAAAAATTTTGACAATGCTTTTATTCCTAGTGTTAACTTAATAATAACAATTATATAATTATTTCTCATAATTTATATAAATCGCATACTGTCAGCATTAAATTAATTACCGTGTACTGGTCAACCTGACAGGAGGTGCTGGAGGCTTCTCTTCCATTTCTTCATACTTATGCATTCTGAAATACATATATATAAAAAATTATTACTGATATAACCAAATTGTTTAACAAATTACTCTGATAGTGAATGAGAAACAATAGAAAAATGACAAATTTTCTTTAACTACTTAATTCTTTTGCTTCCTAGTTTGAGAAATTATTCTTCAGGTTATTTTCCATAAATCTGATTCAACTGTATCATACATATCAGCATTATTATTTTTTCCCTTGAACTAGCTTGTATCAAAATTCTGTATACTTAAAACAAATCATCAACAGTCAAATAGAAAGTTTTTCCAAGGAAATAGGTGCTTACATTAGAAAGTGGTAAAAATTGGACTATTCTACGCTATGTTAAGACAGATTTATCTAAATGATATTCTATACCAGAGATGGGGAACCTTTTTACCATTAGACGCCACATGTAAATTAGGTAGTAATAAAGGAGGCCGCATAAGTTGATGTACCTATAAATGCGACTTTTATGAAATTATTATAGTTAGGTATAGATTTAACAATTTGGTACATTATATAGAAAAATAACAAA
Organism: Dolomedes plantarius; assembly: GCA_907164885.2. NCBI lineage: Eukaryota > Metazoa > Arthropoda > Arachnida > Araneae > Dolomedidae > Dolomedes > Dolomedes plantarius. The sequence goes on along the minus strand of OU015490.1, from coordinate 122,838,658 downwards.
AAAGATTAAGTCCTTATTTATTTATTATTTGACATAAAAAGTTACAATATAAAATATTCTTGTATTCACATAAGGTTAAAAACTTGTTATAACATTAATCATTATTATTTTTTTGCAGAAAAAATAATACGTTTTAACGTACATAGAGTCAGTCACAACAATAATAGTAAGAAAATAGTTTTTGTGTAGAGATCATATAACATGTCAGGTAGTATTGCTAAGAATCTCTGAGCATTAAATTACATATAAAGTGTAGTTAAAGTATCATACAATCAAGATAGATGAAGCTCATTTGGATAAATATACAATTGTAGCAACTTTAGACAACAGTTTCAAAATGTCAACTTTATTTTGGCCGACACTGCACATACATTCATGCCGTTCTTTATTTAATTCCATTGATTTGCAAATTGTTGTAATCTATATAATTAAATATTAATTAATACAAGTGCTAGCTTTTATGAAGGCCGCACAAGAAGATCACGAAGGCCGCATGCAGCCTCAAGGCCGCACGTTCCCCACCTCTGTCCTATACCAATATACTTCATGAATAAGAACTTAATTGGATTAAGACAAACCTAATAATAATTCAACTTTTGTCCATATATTTTCCCAGTTTTGACATAGGAAATAAACAAAGCCTTTGATTTTGAATTTTAAAGCATATATGAAGTATGACTGTCACTGAACTGAAAAACAACAAAACAACAGAAACACAGAAGAAATAATTCTATCAACAACATCCTACGTTAATTACATTAGTCTCCAGAATTTATCATTTCCAAAAAGAAAGAAAAAAAATGTTAAGTCCCTAGAAACTTAGGAAAAATATCAAGTACAAGAGAACTTTAACCATTCAATCATATTCCAAATAAAATATGGTATGCAGTGAACCTCTTACTTAAATAAATCAGGTGCAATTAGAGAGTTGTTCCACAGTTACAAACTCTTTAACTAAGTCCCCCTGTGTAATATACTGATATTTAGTACTATATTTAGTGATATCTATATTTTATAAACACATTTAGATAATACATTACTGAGAAAATCCATACTGAGTAAATACATTACTGAGAAAATCCAAATGCTTTCTGTATAATATATATCAATAACAAAAATGCTTCAATTATGTCTCTTAACATTAATGAAACATCTATGTAATATGCATTCAGAGTAAATATTGTTATTGATATATAGTAAGTAATTTATATACGATTGTATAGTAATAACAAAAGTTGTATAAGTGATTACACATGCATTCTCTACCTAAAACTACACATTCTTCTTTTATTAAGCATAACAAAAATCTTACAATTCGAGTTTGGATAATTTTAGGTATAAAAATTAAGTTCAACTGAGAAGAATAAAACTAAAACTTTATATAAATCCTATGTCTTTAGTTACTTTAACACACTGAATTCAGAATGACAGTCTGCATTAAAGATTCACTACCAATGAAATCAAATGCAAAACATTCTTATTATGTATAGCAAAATTTATTGAATCTGAACAATCAGTATTTAATTACTCGTGAACAAACACTTTTGATTATTGCATAAAACATAATGCAAATCAATTAAACTCTATAATCACAAGATATTTTCATTTGAAAACTGTTCGCATTATTCGAGAAAAATTAGCAATAAAAAAAAAGAAATAGACACATATTACATGAACATAAAGAGTACATAGATTGGTATAGATTTACTTTGATAATGAAAATGTGGTATGAAGCAACGGTGCTTCGGCAGAACCAAATTGGTTGTCTGCCGATTTGCACTCGCAAAACTGGCATGTGTGAGAGACATTCATGAACAATTTTTTAAGATTTGTTTTATAAATATAATGTTTAATGTGAATAACTAAACATGCGAATTAAATCTCTAAACTGCAGTAACAAGCAGTAAAAATATTTGGCAGACACCACACAAATTTGATCCAGGATTTACTCTATATTTACATGTCAACTTGAAAACCGAAAGCAATCAACACCGTTCAATAACGATATATATCATATCGATAATCGATAGCAGTATAAGTGATAGCCACAATTTAAGAGTCACAATTTAAGAGTTTATTTCAGTGGCTTTTCATTATTTTCTCTTCAATCAATATTTCTTCTTTCAATATTTTTAAATTTACAAGCTCTTTTATTTGGTTTTTACAGACTTCCCAGATTGATATCAAGGGAGATATCTAAATAAAACTCTGCAGTATTTTGTTTACATCATTTTTTTTAAATTTTCATTTCTAGTTTTTCTTTTTTGAATTTTTTCTCATTTTGGTTGACTTTCTAAGTATTTTATGAGTTTTTTCTACTTTTCCCCCTATATCTGATGACTTTACGTCTGTCTGATTCATGCTTTTATTTTTACTTGCATGTTTTGTTTATTTAATTATTATTTTTTTAATTAGCGACTCACGGCAAGCTGAAAGTCAACGTATAAGAGACTTCTGATGAGAAGATGATAATAACTGATAAAAATGGATAAGAGAGTCTGGTGATAAGAGAGTGTGTCAGTGAGCAGTAGATTTTTTGGTCTTTTTTTTTCCCCTTAAGTTTTCCCCTTAAGTTTGGTCAGTTCTACCTCTTGTGGGGAAAACAAACCAAGATCTACTGTTTAAAATTGATTACGAACATCGACGATGAACGACTATGAACGTGATGCTTTTATTCTTCCGTAATCTTGAATTTCCCTCAACATGTTTGTCACCAGGGCCGTTCCTAGGGTAGCTGCTGTCCGTGTGCGAGAATAATTTTGCCGCCCCCCCCCCCTCATTCATTATGGATTAATTGAAATTTATCTGAAATATTTTTACCTTAAATGAAACAACGAATTACAGAAAATATTATAAATTCAGTTTATTTTTTAATTTTACAACCTAACATAATAATTATTAATGTATTGATATAGTAACCAAATGAATACGTTATATTAAATTCATACAACACATATCTATTAATACATATACTTAATAACAGACAGTCAAAAAGCTTAAAAAAATCTTTGCTTTTCGTGCCTTTTTTAATGCAAATTCTGTTATAATATCTGATACATCTATATCTTCCGAAATGTCCTTTTCTATACTAATAATAGATAAGTCTGAAAGCCTTTCTTGTCCCATTGTTGATCTCAAATAATTTTTTATTATTTTAAGTTTTGAAAAGCTTTTTTCCCCGCTAGCCACAGTCACGGGTAATGTTGAAAAAATTCGTATGGCAATCACTAAATTTGGAAACAGATAGATGAGGTTACTTGTAAATAAGTATTGAATCACATTTAACGCGTTCATTTCAGGGGAAATAAAGGATGCAACGTTGTCAATTTCATCGCATAAATCTTCATTTTTAAATTGATCATGTAACATAATTTCCACAGATTTACATTTTGTAGACCTTTTTTTGATTTATCTGTTTTAAGGAAATTATTTAGGTCGTTGAGAAAATTGAAAACTGTGTGATGTTGTTTTATTTGTTCGACCCTTTCTTCTATTTTTGATAATGCAGTGTCCAATATTACAAAGTAAAAATTAATTTTGAATTGGTCTTCTGGATTTTTTGGAGCCTCATCTTTACATTCGTAGTCAAATAAACGTTTTTTTGTTCGGGGTCTAACAATATTAACCAGAGGAAATGAAGGGTCGCAATCGATATCTTCTGCAATATTTTTTGCCACTTCTAAAATATCACTAAAACCTTTATCTGATCTAATATTATATAAACATGTTTTGGTTTGCTCTAACATTAAAATAATATTTGGTAGTATAGCATCCGATTCCTGCATAGCTTTACTTACGATATTAATTTTTGTTAACACATTATACCATGTAATAATGGAACAAATAAATTTAAACGACTTAATTTTCAAAAGTAATGAATTTGCCATGTTTCTAGTTTCAGAGTCTCTAGTATTATCAGAATAGAGGGTATATAAAGCATCATATATTTTTGTTAGATTGTATCTAAGAACTTTTAGCGCATCTATTCTGCTTTCCCATCTAGTATCTGAAAGGGGTTTAAGCGTTAAAGATGGGATTTCATTTTTTAGGACCTTCCAACGTTTAGTGGATGCGGAGAAGAAAACGTATAGCTCCTGTACAATTACAAAAAAGCTTGAAATTTCTAAAGACGCTTTTGCAGCGTCATTAACAACTAAATTTTAACTATGGGCCGCACAAGGCACATAAAAAGCTCTAGGGTTTAAGTCAAGAACTTTTTTTTTGTAAACCATTATTGCGACCCTTCATATTCGCACCATTATCCAGGGGCGTAGCTACCGTGGAGCAGTTGGAGCGAACTGCTCCAGGCGCACGAATCACGAGGGGCGCAAAATTTGAAAGAGTGAAATAAAAATTTGTGAAAACTTTTGTATAAATAATTTCGATTTGTCAAATTTAAATTGAAAAAATTATTTAAATTAATTTGTCTGTTCAGTAAATTTCATACAGTCCACTTGTCGATTGGCGCTGCGAGCGCTTTTTCATGTTTGTTTCTTTTCTCTGTAACCGTTACTCAAGTGAGCGTTTATGTTTACGTTCTGTATGGCTGTGTTCTGTTCGGCGTCAGTGACTGAGATGAATTACAATAAAACAAAATAATGAGTAAGTTGTTTTTTTCATTTCCAATTAAGTTATGAACCATTCTACGAAACATTCTATGAACCATTCTATGAAACATTCTACGAACCATTCTATATACATTATTTTGGCCATTCGAGCCGGTAGCCTGAATCATTCCCTTGTAACGTATTATGAAATATTCAGAAATTAAGTTGAAAACAATTAATAAGAAAGACTAATTTATTCTAAAGTTATATTGTTGCTGGTAATTAACTGCTGTGTCTGCCATTCTTGATTTGTGCTCATTGAACATCAAACGTTGAAACTCCAATTCGTCAATTGTAACGTTGGTTCCTTTCTGCATATCGAAAGATCGTTTGAACTGCAACGTTGGTTCCTTTCTGCATTTTCGAACGGTTGATTTCGAACGTTCCCTTGTTAATGAGTGGGGTGTTTGGAAGCGTTTCGCTTTGCGTTGGTTCCCTTCTGCAAGTGTCAAACGGCGGCGTCCCCTACGTTTTACGAGTGGGGTTGAAAGGAGGAATTTTTTCTTCTCGTATCTTGGTTGTAAGATGGAATTCAAAACGTTACTAAACCAAAAAAGGAGTGTTAAATCAGGTATTACGCGCCTTAAAACAAAGACCGAGGGTGATATTCAAAATTTAAATTTGGCAGAATTAGAGATTAGAAAAAATCGGGTTGTCGAATTAACAAATGAAATAAAAGGTATTTTCAACTCAATAATAACTAACTGTAAGGATGAAGAAATAGACGATTATTCTATTGAAAAGGATGACCTTTTGGACGTTTTAGAACAGATGCTTGCTCTTATTGGTACAAACATTCATAAGAGTCATGGAGCTGAGCAACAAGCTAAAAGTTCAAATGTTAAAAGTTCTGAGTCAGCAGATGTAAAACTTCCTACGTTATCCTTACCAACATTTTCGGGAACAAATGAAGATTGGTTAACGTTTTCTGATTTATTTCGAGCAGCTGTTTCGGACAATCCAAACTTGACAGGAGCTCAAAAATTGCAGTACCTGAAGGGTGTTTTGAGGGGTGATGCACAAAGGGTTATACATTCACTACCCATTTCTAATAGCAATTTTCAAATTGCCTGGGACCTTCTAACCGAAAGGTACTTTAACAAACGAGAAATACTTTCCTCACTGATGAAAAAATTCATTAACATGACACCAATCCATAACGAATCATCCACCCAAATGTTAAATTTAATAGATTCTACGAAGGAATTTGTGAGAACTTTAGAATCTTTAAAATTCAAAATTGATCAAACTGCAGACACCTTTCTTATGTTTTCCATATTATTTAAACTAGATTCTAATACTAGAACTTGGTTCGAAAGAACACTTAAAGTTGATGCAATACCTAAGTTAGATGATTTACTACAATTTCTTTCAACTCATGCCAGATCAATCATGACAGCAAATCAATGTGCAAAGAGAAATGTCCAAAGAAAGGTAACATTAGTTGCGTCGAACATACAGCCACAGTGTCCGCTCTGTCATAAGGAACATACCCTAAGTAAATGTGAAACATTCTCAAAAATGCAAGTTCAAAAGCGTTGGGAATTTGTTAAATCAAATAATGTTTGTTTCAACTGCTTAACACAATTTCACAGCGTTCAGGCTTGTAGAAGTAAATTCAAATGCCACACGTGCAAAAAACCTCATCACACCTTGCTTCATATTGAATTTGTTAGTGGAAGAGGCAGTCAGGGAAATATGCCAAATTCAGGTGGGCTTTCTATAAATGCTCCCGTGTTTTCGCCTACTTCTGTTCCCGGAGCAAGTAGTTCTAATGAAACGTCCGAAAATTCACGAACGGTTGATATTACATCTTGCATTTCAAATGTTGGCCCTAGTGTTCAAATTCTGCTCTGCACAGCCGTTATTCGTGTAAGAGATATATGGGGTAATTATCAATTATGCAGATGTTTACTAGATAGTGGTAGTCAGGCGTCACTGATCACAAGTGAGTGCATCGATAGGCTGGGTCTAAGTAAACAAAAGGCCAATGTTCGTATTTCTTGTTTAGGCTCTTCAGACACTCGAACAAATGGAATATCCCAAATTCAGTTCAGTCCACATTTTCCATCTCAGAGTTCTTTTAGTGCTAACGTGTACGTGGTGAACAAAATAGTGGGCGTGCTTCCGCACCAAGATTTGGATACTTCATATTCTGAAATCTTTGGGGATCTCACGTTAGCTGACCCAACGTTTCACAAAAGTAGTCAGGTCGATATTCTTCTTGGAATCGATCTGACACTACCATTGTTGAAGGGTCAGACGTTGTCGATGGGGGAGGATAAGCCCTTTGCAATTCGGTCAGAACTTGGTTGGGTGATAGGTGGTAGAGCTTCTTCGTTCAGTCAAATTCTTCATGTAAATAATATTCAATTAGTGTCGGATGATCTAATTCATAAATTTTGGGAGTTGGATTCTGTTCCTCGAGCAAATCCTCTAACTTCCTTAGAAAGATCTTGCGAGGAGCATTTTAAAGAGACACATTCAAGAAATGAAGATGGCAGATACACAGTTAGGTTACCATTTAAATCATCTCCTACGCAGTTAGGGCAGTCTAAACAAACAGCCATTCGTAGATTGATTGGTATAGAACGTCATCTCAGGTCTGACCCGGAAAAATACAACCAATATAGACAGTTCATGAAAGAGTACTTAGAGCTTAATCACATGGAAGTTGTTCCAGAAGCCGAGTATGATAAGGGTAATTCTTACTACTTGCCACACCATGCTGTACTAAGAGACTCTAGTAGTACTACGAAACTGAGAGTAGTGTTTGATGGATCCAGCAAGACATCATCAGGACACTCACTAAATGACCTGCTCATGACTGGTCCTCGGGTTCAACCAGAACTTTACCCAATCCTAATACAATTTAGAACCTTTCAAGTCGCTGTCTGTGCGGATGTTGAAAAAATGTTCCGACAGATAAAAATACATGAAGAAGATGCTGATTGGCAACGAATTCTTTGGAGAAATTCACCTGAAGATGCTATTGCAGAATATCGTCTCGTCACTGTGACATACGGGACCGCCTGTGCACCATTCCTCTCTACAAGAACTTTAAAGCAACTTGGACTTGACGAAAAGGAAGAGTACCCAATTGCATCTAAGGCAACACTTCACAATTTTTATGTTGACGATCTTCTTGGGGGAGCTGCTACAAGGGAGGAAGCTATACAACTTGTAACAGAGTTGCAAGCAATGACGAGCAAGGGAGGCTTCCATCTTCGAAAGTGGCATTCAAATGATCCTTCTATTTTTCGTGAAGTTTCAATCGACTCCACAGAAACCGATCTCGTTCATCTAGATGACAAAGACTGTAGTGTTCTAGGAGTCAAATGGTCACCCAAGCTAGATGTTTTCAAATTCGCAGTATTACCAGTTGAGATAAAGGATACTTATACGAAACGAGAAGTACTATCTCAAATCGCCCGAGTGTTCGATCCGCTTGGACTCTTGTCACCATGTGTAACTTTTATGAAAATCTTACTTCAAGAATTGTGGCAAGGGAAATTCTCTTGGGATCAACCTCTTCCTGATGAACTATGCACTACGTGGAGAACATTTCTGGAGGAACTTCATCTCCTCGAACTTTCAACGTTTCCTCGATATGTACTTAACTCTCATGCTGAAGTAGAAATACATGCCTTTTGCGACGCTTCAGAGAAGGCATACTGTGCAGCGATATATGTCCGATGTATCTCTATTGATTCAGTACGAGTTAACCTGCTGACATCTAAAACTAGAGTGGCACCGCTCAAAGTACAATCCCTTCCGAGACTCGAGCTCTGTGCCGCACTTTTGTTGTCTAATTTGCTACATTCAACACTCTTGTACCTGAACATTCCGGTCAAAAATAAATTTGCCTGGTCTGACTCCAAGATAACTTTAGCCTGGATCAACTCAGAGCCAAGAAGATGGCAGCCGTTCGTTGCAAATCGAGTAGCACAGATTCAAGAGCTAACATCAAACGTGCAATGGAACTTTGTTTGTGGACTCGAAAATCCGGCTGATTGCGGCACAAGAGGTTTATCACCATCAAAATTTGTGAACTGCGAGTTGTGGTTGAATGGGCCGAAGTGGTTGAAGGATCCTTCGCTACCTAGTTTCAGGGTTGAAGAAGACAATCTATTATCACAAGAGTTGTCGAAAGAGGAAAAGAAACAATTCAAAATATCCATGCTACAAACGGTAAATGACACTTTCAAAACCGAGTTTTTTCAGAGATATTCTTCTTGGGACAAATTGAAAAGAGTTTTTGCCTGGTGTCTTCGATTCGCCAGGAACTGTTCTATACCTGCTGAGGAAAGAAGGAAAACCTCTTTGACAACTGATGAATTGAATGACGCAGAAAATACAATTGTGAAGATCGTACAACAAGTTCATTTCAGCTCAGAAATCTCGTGTTTGCAGGCTGGGAGGCAACTAGCATCCAGCAGCAGAGTTCTTCCTTTAACACCGTTTATCGATAATTCTGGGTTACTTCGTGTGGGCGGCAGGTTGAAAAATTCAGTGCTTCCAGAAGAGCAGAAGCATCCCCTTCTTCTTCCTAAAAGTGACCATATCGTCGAGTTAATCATTATTCACTATCATCTCACCTTGCTACATGCTGGACCAGAACTACTTCAAGCAATGTTAAGAGAAAAATACTGGGTTCTTTCAGCTAGAGATACTGTCAGAAGAGTAGTGAGAAAATGCATTCCTTGCTTCAGAAATCGTCCAAAACTAGCGGAACAACTCATGGGAGACCTTCCAGGGTCCAGAGTTTGCCCTTCAACAGTATTTCAAAATTCCGGTATTGACTTCGCTGGACCGTTTTTGACTCGAAGTTTCAAGGGAAGAGGAAGTCGGAATACCAAGTCCTACATATGTGTATTCGTGTGCCTTGCAACCAAGGCAGTTCATCTAGAAGTTGTAAGTGACTTGTCAACCAAAGCATTCATCGCTTGCTTAAAGAGATTCATAGCACGCAGGGGTAAGCCTGCAGAAATATTTTGTGATCGTGGCACTAACTTCTATGGGGCAAGTAGAGAACTCACAAAAGAATTTCGAGAATTGATGATGGACAACTCCATCTACCAGTTTCTTACTATGGACAACATCAATTGGCGTTTCAATCCTCCGGCAGCTCCACACTTCGGAGGCCTTTGGGAATCCATTGTTAAATCGTTCAAGTTCCACCTGAAGAGAGTCATAGGCACCTCGAGTGTTACTTTCGAAGAACTTACTACCGTAACGTCCCAAATTGAAGCGTGTCTGAACTCCAGACCTCTTAGTGGAATTTCAAGTGATCCCAACGATTTACGTGCTCTTACACCTGGACACTTTCTAATTGGGAAACCATTAACATCTCTACCTGAATTGCCAATTCCAGACAACATCAGCCACTGTGATCGTTGGCGTATGCTTCAGCGTATGATTCAACATTTTTGGAATCGTTGGTCAAATGAATATTTGACAAAGTTACAATCCCGACCAAAGTGGCGCATTTCACAACAAAATCTGAACGTTGGTGATCTGGTATTGATAAAGCATGAGAACTTGGCTCCACTTCAATGGAAGTTAGGCCGAATTACAAAAACTTTCCCTGGAAAGGACAACAAGGTTCGTGTAGTTGAGTTGAAAACTCAAACTGGTAAACTTTTGAGACCAATCTCGAAACTTTGTAAATTACCGATTTCCTGAACATTCGAACCTATTTGCTTCAGTGCATAACATGTTTAATTCTTATCTTTCAGCATTGTAGTGATTATCTTTCCATCTGTACTCATTATTAATTTAGTATTGCACCTTTCTTAATTTTTCATAGTTCTTGCATGTTAATTCTAAGTGATGTTCTAAATGTTTTCATTGTTGAAACCCCCTCCGAGGTTCCAAGGGGGGCGGAATGTTCAGTAAATTTCATACAGTCCACTTGTCGATTGGCGCTGCGAGCGCTTTTTCATGTTTGTTTCTTTTCTCTGTAACCGTTACTCAAGTGAGCGTTTATGTTTACGTTCTGTATGGCTGTGTTCTGTTCGGCGTCAGTGACTGAGATGAATTACAATAAAACAAAATAATGAGTAAGTTGTTTTTTTCATTTCCAATTAAGTTATGAACCATTCTACGAAACATTCTATGAACCATTCTATGAAACATTCTACGAACCATTCTATATACATTGTCAGATTAATTTTTTCTATAAAATATACAAAATATAAATGAAATATATTTTAGTAAATAAAACTAGGCAAGACCGCACTTTGAATTTTTTGCCCGGTGTTATACTACGGCCACACACATCTGCACTGCACAGTATTCTGGGGGGAAACGAGTGATTTATGGGGAGAGCTCTGCAGAGCCGCTCTGCAGAGATCTCTCTCTTGGGCGGTTTTTTCACAGATCATCAAAGGACCTTGGGGGCGGGGAGGTCACGCTTCTGGAGCGAGACTAATCGACCCCAAAATGTGTCAAGCGGGGTCGGGGGGTGCATGTCTGCATGTATGTGGAAGCGCTATTAGACACTAGATATATGGACACGTTCAAAATTAATATAGTGCAAATTATCCCGGTCCGTGTATTTATAGGCTCAGGGCATAAAAGAGTATTTTCCTGCAACCTGACAAAAATTGCCCGCACCAATGCGATGCCGGCAATGCGACGCGATTTGATGGGATGATGGGTTAAAATGTGCTAAAACAGAAACGAACAATATATTTCCCAACTGGTTGCGACGTGGAGTAGCGCTACTAAAACCAATGTGGTTTTGTTTAAGGCGACAATGGACCTTCAGATTGACAAAAATATGTCTCAAAAACGATTTTTTTTCAGAAAATGATTCTGCAACTCATTAGTTTTAAATTAAAAAAAAAAGTTATATTGATCCAATCATTATTAACCGAGTTCTAAGTATTTTTCCAAACGTAAACAATGGAAATGTTACGTTAAATTAAAACATTAAATGCTATTTTCTCAAAGAAACTTTTCATGTCGTTTCGGTAAGTTCAAAATGTTCCATGCGTCATAATTTTTCTTGAATTTTCATAAAATTTCATAAAATGATTATGTTAGAATAAAACTTAGTTAACTTCATTATACTATTTTAAAACACCTTAAAATTTCTACAATAAAAAAAAATTCATAAAATTTTGCATAAAATGACCTATTTTTATCGATTTCTTTTCTAGTTTTTATAAATATGGCTGTAAATCTAATATTACTACTAACTTTTATTATAACTATATAAAGCTAGCTTAAGAAAGAAAATTAGATATCTGAGACAAAAATTGATGCACATGGAGCATTTTTAAGTCGAGTAATTAACAAACTGATTTTAATTGATATCTTAATTACATTCTGATCTTTTTTTTAATTTAGCATTTTCATCTCTAAACAACACTGTATAAGTATACAAAATTTCATAGCAATTTGTTGACAAATTAAAAAAAAAAAGTGTTTCATGGTCCATTGTTGCGACAGTGGACTTCCAAAATTGTGAAATTTATCCAAAAATTCGATTTATTTTTTATTTTATTGAATTGTGAAACTACGGACGAGTAGAAATGTGTTGCAAAAAGAATTTTTAATTTCTGTGATTACTTTCCTAGTTATAGGCATTTGTATTTAATTTAGGTATTATGTGGTTACTAACAGCAATAACTTTAAATGTGTTTTTCTCAAAATAAAAATTTTCATGTCATACGAATATTCAAACTACTCCAGGCGCATTTCTAATGATCGTATTGCTTTGAAATTTAAGTTTTATATACTTAACTGTATATCAAATAAATATTATTGAAAAAAAATATGCTTCGTAGCTCAGAATTTCTAAATTTTGTACTCGAAAAGAGGATTTATAGGTATTTTGCGTAATAAAAAGGGTGTTTTCACTATTATATTTTTCTCTTTATATTTTTAATGAATGCTTAAAATAAGCAATAAGTTTCGTTGTTAGTTCTATAAGGTATCCTGTAAATAAAAATGACCATATTATATGCAAAAGAAATGCGCTTGGAACGTTTTTAATGAGGCCAATTTTTGATATAATTAATAATTCATGATTCATAAATTATTAATATTTCATCTTTAAATTTTAACCACTTTTACATATCTATGGTACTAATCACATATTCAAATTTCAAGCAAATCCATTCAAAACAAAAAAAGTTAGGTTTGAAGGTCCACTGTCCCTTTAAGTTAATTTCTCCATGGCCGAATTTAAATTATCATTAAAATATAGGCATTCTTGCTTCGCCAAATAAAAACGAAGTCTTAATTTAATCAAACACATTTGATTATATTTAGAGACACACAGAGTTAAAAACGAAATCACAATAAAAATAACATACCGGGAGCTCAAATGGTCTGACACGACCTCAGCCTAAGACAAAATCTCCCAGAATAACCTTCTTTTAACATTTTTCGCGCGCAAACCTCATCACATCCGGCATGTGCCGAATAAACAAAAATTACACTAGATCAGCAATGTCCTGTAGACACACTGGCTTCGCAAAAGCGATAAACCTAAGGGCCTTATTATACAGAACTACAGTTGCGGCTATAGGTCGCGACTGTCGCCTTGGCGCGTCACTTCCCCTCCTGAGTCCAAACCTTACTGTTTTTTTCCAGTTATACTTGTAAAATGCATTTTTTAACTCTAAGTAGTTACCTAGCATAATGGTGATATTTTTATATTAATTATTTTTCTAATAAATTAGTTTTAAATTTTTTTTTATCCGGTCGGCTGACTTGCCGCCCCCCTTGATGTGCCGCCCGTGTGCCCCGCACCCCTTGCACCCCCGGGTTGGAACAAGCTCCTATAATTATCTGATTTAAAATTGTTTTTTTTTTCAAGTTTTATTTAAATGAAGCAAAAACTCCTCACCTTTCCCCAGTCTCAGCGTCGGCTGTCGGCGCCTTATGATGCCAAATAGCAGTTTGCATTAGGGAAATCTTTGCATGTTTCCAGTATTAAATTCTATTTACTTCGTAAACATATGATTTTTCCCAATCGACCCATTGCGTTTTTTCGTAGGCGTGTTGTCATTTATCGTATAGGCCTATACGTTACAAATTCTCACAATCAGAAACCCAGGTTTCTGATAAGTTTCCTGAAATAATAAGTTTCCTTAAATCTAATATCTCGCACTTTCTCGATTTTGCATTAAATGCCATGTTAAAAATACCAGTTAGGAAATACAATAATAATAACACTAATACACAGGAAAAAAAGAAATTTCAATTAATCTCAACCCGATCTTTTATCTTACAAAATTATATCGAACACTATTAAATTTCATCAAACCATAAACATATTTAGAATCCCAACAGAAAACAGAAGCAAACATCACTTACCTTGGATAACATGTCTGGATTGTACAGATTTCCTGGAGCTAGATTCGAAGATAGTATGGCCTCCTGGTGATCATCAGCCTATAGCCTTTACAGATGACAGAACACTGATGATAGAGGGCTGACATCCTTACTGATTCGTAAAACTGCGATCCTCGCCCGCGCATTTTACCATTCCTTGCCACCCGTGCTGCCAATGTTGAAGGGCGATCTCTCTCCCTTGACGAGGCTTAACCGCCCCTGGGTCCGTTGCTTTACGTTGTAGGAATGTATTACGCAGTTGGCGAGTCCAGACACGGTCTTCAGTCCCAAAATTATTTATTACACATATACTTATACTGGGACACACCACACATTCTATATATACACATATATTACAAATTTATACTCATCAATAAAACCACGTGCACGCCACTTATTCACGTGCGAGATCTTGTACACCCGACCTTTCCTCCTTGCGTGTCGGGCCGAGACTGTCCAATCAGTCTGCTTCTCCTTCCCGCCAAGCGGGTTCCCCCCTCGCTCGACCACCTCCAAGCAAGCAGTTCCGGTCGGTGAATCAACGTGGGGGGGACGGAAATAGGATCCATTCCTGACAAAAATCATAATATTTCACATTTTGAGGACCATCCGGCAGTTAATGCACTGAGGAGGGCCCTAACTAAATTCAATTCGTGCCCCCTCCCCCCAAAAAAAGTTAGAAGCACGCTACGCCTATGGGTAGGAGGGTACCCGCCCCAGAGGGTAATTAGTCTAAATTAAGGTGGCACCAGGGGACAATGTTGATTCATTGATACGGTGTCCCCATTACAAGAAACCAATAATTTTGTGGTCTAGTGGGCGAGTGTCGAAAGACACTGGGCCTCGCGTTTGGGGGGAAAATCACTTATGGATAGTTAGGACATAAAATTCCCAAACAAGCATATTTTGTTTTCTTGGCTTTAAACATAGGGTAAGTATGCATAATATGAGACCTTGCCTAATATGAGATCCCAGCTTACAGGACGTATAAGGTGCTGCCGCCTGGCGACTGGAGCGTAAAACAGTAGTCTATTGCATCATTCGTAATCGGTGAGTCGGTCGAGTGTTTGCAAGCGCACACAAAGGTGCAGTATTTTTTTCCTGAATGTGTGCTCGTCTACTTTTTTGCATCACCATTTTCATTGGCTGTTTTCACCTTCAAGGTAAGACTCTTATTAAAACTGTTAGTATTGGACAGGTAGCTATAAATGTGGAGTGTAAACACGCCTGTTTGTTTTTAAGCTAACGTCAATCCCAACCTAAAAAATTCGTTGGCGTGCTCAACAACATGGTCGTGCCCAATATGAGACCCCAATGCATGCCTGATATGAGAAAGGGTCTTATATTAGGCATTTTAGTTTTCACTCTCACGGCCTTGTTTCCTCAGAAGCTGCAGATGCAATGACGCCTAGGCGAAATCCACAACCATGTAGCAGTAGTGACAATGTGGAAGGTATTGATCAAACAACAAGTTCAAACCAGTTCTTAGTGACTCCCGAAGAAATAAATCCCTTGCCTACGTTATCTGAGAAAAACATCTCGAAACCAAGTAGGGCCCGTAAAGCCGATATTATCACATCATCGCCCTACAAAAATAAATTGATTGATAGCATTAATAAAAGAACTGCAGCATATTCGAAAAAAAAACTTTGTTTCCTACAAGAAAAAAAAGGACTAGACCTAAAAGATAAGAAATCAAAGAGTAAACAAGGAAATGGAGATCAAGATAAAAAAGAAAAGGATAAGGAAACAATAAAGGGAAAAGGTAAAGGTGTCCCTACAGGAAGGGGAAAATTAAGGATGGATGAAAATGCAACACCATTTGGATATGATGAAAAACTTTCTCTCTAGGACAGTAGTGATGACAGCATTGATGAAAAAGACGCTGAATGCCTTTTTTGTGGTTGTTTATTTTCAGAAGACAAACGGGGAGTGCAGTGGTGTCAATGTGTAGAAGGTGTTTCAGGTGGGCCCATGAAGATTGTGGAGCTGACGAACTTTTTATTTGTAAACAATGTGAAAAGTTTGAATCTAAAAACAAAAAGTTAACAAAACCTGTAGTGTAAACAAACTAATTTGTTTAAAGAGTCACTTTTCTTTTTCACCTATTAGTGTAACTGTTATAGGTAACTGTTATCTAATTGTTGTCTACAGTTTTGTTTTTACGAACTTTTCAGTAATTCTAATTCATATTTAGAGTTGTAGAATGGGGTCTCATATTAGGACTACTTTTTTCAGACCCCCAAAATGGAACACTTGTGTTTATAATTTCATACAAGAAAATCGTAAGGTTATTTTCATTTTCTGTCATCTATATAAAACAGTTCCGTAACTGACTGACTGACTGACATACAATGTACAGACCAAACCGCTGGACCTAAAGGGCTGAAATTTTGCATGGCGATTCTTCTTATAGTATAGGGGTGCACTAAGAAAGATTTTTGAAAAAAAATTTTAAGTTGTTTCAGTAACTTTTTTTTAAGTTTGTATTTAAAATAATAATTTGAGGGTTATAAAATTTATATCACGAGAAAGATCATAAAAATTCTTTTAAGATGAAATCGTTTTCGAATCTTTACCTCCATTTTCTGATTTTTGGTGAACTTTTAAAGATTAATTTTAGAATTTAATTTATTAAATGCCGATCACGTGATTTCTTTTTCTGGTACTTTAATTAAATTTATCGTCACGTGCATAACAACGAAATAGACAAAATTAATATTTTTTTCTTGCTAATGCAGCAGACGATTGGACATTATCCAAAAAAATATTAAAATACAGTAAAAGATATGTTCCTAAAACTGTACTATATTAACTGTACTATATTCTTTATTATGTCCTATTACATTTAATTTGAATATTTTCTTCTACATTATTTTGTCTATAAAAATATTCCTTACGATTTTTTTATAAATATATATATTTTTTTTACATCAATTGTATACATCGCTCGTCGTATTTATTATATATATATGTATATATAAAAATATTTATTTTTTTGGCATTAATTGCTTACATTGACCGTTGTATTTAATTTGAAAGTACTCCGTTGCGAAGTGAGGGTTTTCAACTAGTTGTTATATGTAGTAAAATATATGGATTAAAAGGATATCAATTTGGTACTATAATCCCTCCCTTACTTTCCTAGTTATATATGAAAATAAAAAGGGGTCTCATAATCGGCATACTTACCCTACTACATAATTTTTTGAATAAAATAAGGCATACCGCATATTGAGATTACTTAGCCAAATACAACGTTTTTACTCTGAATAGTCTATGCGTGCTCTGCTGTATATAAGTATGTTTTCTATTTTATCTCATTGTAAAAAAGTTCAAGATTGGCCCCTTTTTAAAAGGACATATCTTGAAAAGTATACCGCTATGAAATTTTGCACAGCGTTCCACAGTTTTATTCTCATTAACTTCTATTTAGAATTTTTGTTTAAGAGAAAAATAAGTCCAAAAATGTTTTTTCCCGAATCCAAAATTATTCTAAATGAAAAAGAATCAGTTTTTGCCCTTTTAATTGATTTTAAATTTTATATATTCTGTTTTTATGAATCCTAACGCTTTTCCAACGTACAACAGTGGAAGCAATTATGCAAACAGGGGTCTGGTTCGGTAGATATATCAAAAATAAACGTGCTTTAAATTTTAAATTTTTCAAGAACAAAATTTCAAAATTTTTGTGTATTTTTTTATGTGCATAATGCATGTATAGAGAGATCCGAAAGAAAAAAAAAAACTGATACGAAATTAAGTTTAATAAAAAGAAAAGATTATTAATTAAAAAAATTAGAAGAATTAAAAATTTAAAAATTGTAATTTAAATAAAAAATAATAAAATTCACATTTAAAAAAATTTATTTTAAAATTATTAAATTAAAAAAACAAAATAATTAATTAAAAAATTTAAATAATTTAAAAAAATTTAAAACTACAATTTAAATAAAATGACAAAAAAAATTAAATTAATTAAAAAAATAGTTAAATTAATTTTTAAAAATTATTAAATTAAAAATAATTAAGTTAAACAAATTAAAATTAAATTAAAAATTAAAATTTTGTGTCCGCGACCCTCTTGAAATGTAATACCTATTCAAAAGCAAAAAAAGTTTGATCCCAATGAATGAAATTTTTCATATCTAGTCAATGGTAAACCTATTTCTCCTTTAAACCTGAAAATTCCCCAGCTTTTCGACGTCTAGAGATGCGACCGACAATGGTTTCAGACATCCTCACAGGACTGATGAATATTCAAAGTATAATAAGCATTTACATCTGAATCGAAATTTAATGACACAAGAAATAATTACAACAGATATCTCGGAGAATAATTATGCAGTAATTTCAAAAACTTTTCTCGTTTTGAGCATGGACGTTTTAGGAGCCTTCACCAAACGCTGCTTGAGGAGCTGATTTCTTTGCTTGCCAGCTTGTTGAATGTTCGAAGTTAGATGAACTCCTTGACAGCCTGGATGATGCACCTAGAACTGACTCCGAACATATCCAGAAGAACGTCCCCTGGGCCGCTTCTCGGAAGTCCAGTAACTGCGAGCCTTTTCAAGCGAATGGCTTTCTCTTCACAGATTGCCGAAGAAACGGCGTCTCCCAAGCCTCCTGTAATTTCAAGAATTGGTCAAGGACATTATTTTGTGATCGGAGGTAAGATTAAAATTATTTTGAAAATGAAATGATAAAGATACGCGTGTTAATGTTGATTAGCATGATAATGCAATGATTATGCGTTTAACAGAAAAAGGTCCTAATTCTAAAACAGTTTGTTTTTTATGTCGCTTTTCCAAAACCGTGGCAAAGCTAATACACATAGTTAATACACATAGTTCATTTTTATAACATACACGTTTTGTAACATACACTTTTATAACATACACGTAGGATGGAGCATCAGTTGTCCTTGCAGATCGTTCTTCCCTGTGTTAAATTATGAAAAATTATATCCATCTGACATATCCATATATATGTTACGACCAAAGTCCGAAGTCTGGCAGATTCTCGAAATGGCTGGCTACTTCTAGCATCTATCAAAGCACTTGCCCAAAATAATCGAGAATTTTATGACACCTTCTGGCTTTGGTCGGCTAATTCGTGATGCGTCCGACAATCAATGACCAGTTTGAAAATCGTCCAAGAAAAAGTCCTTTTCTCTTTGCTTTTGAAGTAATATTTTTCTACTTTGACTAAACTACAGGGATTTTCCCTGTGGTAATAATGTTAGTTAGTACTTGTATGATGAACTTCTGTTACTGCATGTTCCAGCTCCGCAAAACAATTGCCACCTTTTCTTGGACACTTCGTGAACTAGCCAATGACTTTCGGGCGCATCGAGAATGGGCCCACAAAAGCCCGAAAAAGTCGTAATTTCTCCATTATTGTGGGCTTTGGCCAATGCTAGAAGTGGCCAACCATTTCGCGAATTGGCCAGACTTCGAACTTTGGCCCTTAACACACACACATACACATACATACATATACATATATATATATATATATATATATATATATATATATATATATATATATATATATATATATATATATATATATATATATATATATATATATATATAGATAGATACAGAGGCTGTTCGTACATTTTTTAGACGATTTTGGAAAGCGGTAATAAAAAATAGTTTGCTGAAAAAGAAATAATTGCAATTGTACTATGCTATTAAAAGTCAAAATTATAATCTGCGGCTTGAAAGTTTTGTTTTTATTCAAAAGGGCGTTTTTAACAAAGCAGTGGTTCGAAGGCTACATTTATGCTCTTTCCGAAGAGAAATATGCATACTCCGTTATCCAAAAACGATGTGAGAGTCATGGTTTTGTGATATCTAAAGCGTCGATAGGTAATATCGTCAACAAGAAAGGAAAAAAAACGTCAAATTCAGCCTCAAGTGGGAAAAAAATTCCAAACAAGTATCCAAGGAAAAAACGGACATCTTCGACTATTGCAAAGGTACGTTGTTTAATGTTAAAAGAAAATCCCCCTAGTCAAAGGACAGTTGCAAAATCATTAAAATGCTCGGTGTCCACTGTAAACAAAGTGATAAACGTTGATTTAAATCTTAAGAAAGCGAAAAAACGCAATGTGCATCGTCTTCTTCCAAATCATATCGCTGAACGCAGGACACGCTGCAGAATTCTATATGAGAAACACTTATCCAAAGAAAAATGGAAAACAATTGTCACAGTAGATGAATCATGGGTGTATTTAAATGATTGCAACAAAAATAGAGCCATTTATTATCATAAAAGGGGAGAAAAAAATTTAAGTACATGGTTCAAAGAATCGAAAGAAAGTTTTTCTAAGGGACTCATGATTGTTGCTGGTTTTTCTTATAATGGCAAGTGTAAAGAGTCGGAATGTGAAAACAACAGAAACCTAAATTGTTAAGGGGCCACCCAGCTTGCGTGGACAAGCAAATTTACAGTCCCGACATTTTTATAACGCCAGATTTACGGTACCATAAAAAACGGAGAAATTAAGTTGTCAACGGCCGTATATCTGAGGTCGGAGGTCGAGCAGGTGGGGCCGTCTGATGGGAAGTTTTACCAGACATAATCGGCGCCAGAACTTAGGCAATTGCGAAAGGCAAGAGACAAGAATAACCTATGAGAGCTAATCGCATCCGCCCCCTCTATAAACAAGGGAGGGGCGAGCGAATAGGGACCGAGGAAGCGAGAACCAATGAGACGAGGATGGAGAAGAATATATACAAGATGATGAGACATTGGTGAGAGAGCGCCATTAAAAAAAAAGAGATGATAAGACAGTAAGCTGCCAACGGGCCGACGAGAGCCGTAACTTACGAAACTCAACAAAAAATAAGCTGCTACAGGGCTGAGAAGAGACCCACTGTATAATATTAGAAGAAAGACGCCGGTCCTACGCAAGTACATAATACGTACGGATTGAACAGCGTTAGCTCCGGACGCAAAATAGAATAATCAGCGACGAGAAGTTGCAGAAGTAGCGATTGCCCATAGATGTCAACATAGTGCCGAGGGCGAAGAGACGACACTACCATTAAGTTTAAGCCGATACCAGAGAGATACGCACCGTCGCTTAATGAGTTGGACACCCAGATGACCACCCATCAGTGCTGATCGAACCGCATATCGGAAGAGAAGGTACCTATGCTGAGCAACATTGACCGCCCACCCATGCTGACCGACCCGCATAGTGTAAGAAAAGCTACCCGTGCTGAGTAACGTACGAGGCGTCTTCAATAAGTGACCTTCGACATAAAAGGACCCCGAACTCTTTAGTCCCAAGAGAACTGGATAAATAGGACGAGGATACACCGCGACGCTACAGTGAACAAACTGTACCCACGAACTCTGTGAACACTGTGTGAACTTTATATACTACTATGGACCAGCGTTATCGGTGAATTCGATGCAGACGGCTGCGACAAATGGGTGAGCATTTTGTATTATAGCAACTAGCATACCGACTCTTTACATAATCGCCTCTAACCCGCCAGGGCCGGCGACATCGTAAGATTTAAAAGATAGTGCTTGGATAAGATTATATATATATATATATGTAAATTCCTAGCATTACTAATGTTTCAGCGTTTGCTAAGTGTTACAAGTTCGAATGTATGTAAATATGTATAAATAAAGTGTATATATGTATATTCAGTATCATTCTTGAGAGTTGGGCCCATCTATTTAATTAATTAATTACCGCCCTATTGGCGAACTTACAACCAGTGTACGAGATACGATTTCAGCCGTAGTTAATAGCAGCAGGTCATGATCCTGTGTTATTACAGCAAGTTAAAAATAAAGAGAGTGGAAATAAAGATTAACTCCAAATACTATCAGGAAAATATTTTATCGCCAATTTTTCTGAATGAAATACCATCGCTTTGCCCACAGTGCCATCAATCTGTGAGACTCCATCAGGACAAAGCTGGCAGTCACACATTAAAATCCACTGTAAATTTCCTAAAAGAAATGGAACAAAAAACTAGTATCAGTGAAGGCCATACCCTTCACTGATATCCCTACTAAATCTCCCGATGTATCACATATGGATTTTTGTGCTTTCGGACTTTTAAAATCTGCATTATCCAAACGTCGTCCAAAAACCCTTACAGGACTCTGGAAAGCTGTTCAGGAGAAATGGGATAGAATACCTCTTCTGACACTTCAAAAGGTATTATTATCCTGGAAATTGCGGTGTTGAAAGATAGTTCAGAATAAGGGATGTCAAATAGAACATTTAAAACACAAGAATTTTATGTAATTTAGTTTTGTGAATACAATATACATCGTCTAAAAAATGTGTGAACAGCCTCTGTATATTATATGTACATACACACACACACACATATATATATATATATATATATATATATATATATATATATATATATATATATATATATATATATATATATATATATACAGAGAGAGAGAGAGAGAGTTTTAACTCAACTGAAGCATCTAACGTCTCCTTGTACTTGTTCATAGAATCAGCACGTTTCCCCTCTGTCTGAAGCATAAGCATAAAATATCAACAAACCGTTGGGAGTTTCCAGGCTATAAACAGGACAGATGCTACACTTACAGATGTCTATTAGTAATGTTTGTTCGCACATTGCCAATAACCCGTTTTCTTTTCTTAACAACTATGTTTTTCCCTCCACCAATCGAAAATTAGGAATTTTAAACTAAAAGTTAATACTATGTGTGGACTTATTTTAAATGCTGAATTCGCGATCTCTTACGAATAGACTTTTAAGATGAGAACAATTCTTTGACTTTTAAGTAATATGCTTGGTAACAATACATGAGTCATGTTCAGACTTCGAACATGGCAGCCTTGCAGTATTATCCTAACATTTTTATGCCGTGTAATAATAAAAGAAATTACCTTCAGGATAGTGATCTTCAACAGTAATAATATTGCCTCCACATTCTCGAGCGTTTTGCAATATTGAATCTCTGTCTATCGGTTTGATTGTGAATGGATCTAATATTCTGATGTTGATGTTTTCGGCGCCCAGTTCCTCGGACGCTTTTATAGCCTCGTGCAGTGTAACACCAGCTCCGATGACCAGAACTTTGTCAGACTCGGATTTCTTTACGACCTGTAAAGGAAGAGAGAGGTGACTAAGTTTGACTAGATAGAAGAAAACTAGGCAAGATGCACATAATTATGGTTCGTGAGGATATGGTCCTATAATATACGTCTGTTGATATCTCAGATATTTAATCAGAATAATCCACGGGGAATTTTCCTCCCAGAAATTTTCTAATCACAGTTTGGCTAATGCCTACTGCTGGATTTTGATTTTCTACAAATAAGATCTATTTTCAAATGCAGTAAACTTAAACAATAAAAAATACGCCTTCGTTAGTCTGTGATTAGAAAAAAGAGAAACATTCTTAGAGCCACCTTAACCGTTTACTTTAGCAGAAACTTATCTCTTATTAGAAACTGTTTTATTGCTGTATCCTATTTGTCTTTTCGAAGAGGATATAAACTGAACATTATTTTATTGGAATATTGTTGGTATTCTACCAATGTTCAGTTGTTTTACTGTCATTGCCTTCATTCGAGGTTGAAATTGTCTATCTTTCTTGTTTATCACATCCATAAATTATGTTAGCAGGTATGCTCAATCCGATATCCATATAAATATATATCAGCACAAATGGAAATTGACTGAAACTCTGATTCGGATGACGTTATAGAGTACCTTTGCTTTTCCCACATCGAAATCTTCAGCGTTTTCATAGATCACCGGCGTTTCTGGTCTTGAGGTTCTGATGTAGCATATTCCAGGCGTGTTGGCAGCCAGCTCGCAGGCTCTCTCGGTGGAGACTGCATCGCTAGGATAAAACACTGTACTACCGGGAAGTGTTCGGAACACTGCGATATCCTCTAAGCCCATCTGAGACGGCCCATCCTCTCCTGCAATGCAAGATATAACATGAATCTCTGAAAACAATTCAGTATTTTCAGTGTTGGTGAACTTTTAAATTATTCCCCATAAATAACTCTATTCGCCAATTTCTAAAGCAAATTCAGTTTACTTTCTCATGAGCAAGAGAATGCTTACACATGAAACCAAGGCAGGTAAAATGGCGCTCAGGGATTTTGCTATTCTACAACTGAGAACTTGTTAAGGGTGGAATTGTCAACACGAGAGGCAGATTAAAAATACACCATGATCTCTACTCTTTTCTTATGGGATTAGCAATTCCAAGCTTCCTATTTTTTCTGTTGTAGAATGGCAAAGTTCCCTGGGCGCCAGTTTGCCTACTTTGACTTTATCCTGTGTGGGTCTGTAAAGTGCAAAAGCTAGAGAAACTAGAGGCAAAGTTTTATAACAACGTTAACTTGTGCTGAGTTAACTTGTCTAAAACTTGAAGTTAAATTTTTCAAGTTTTAGGAAAATGCTGAAATATACACTTTAAATAACTGAATGAAAAAAAACAATATTTGCTGCGTGCACGTTCTCTTGCTCTGCTCCCGACAGAGAACGATGTTTTCCTTTTTTCTTTCAAAATGCGAGAACAGAGCTTAACTAAGTTATTTATTAAGAATATTCAAATCCTAGTCCACCAATGTACTTTTAGCAGGTGGAGTGTTTCTGTAACGTTAGCCTGTCGGACAGGGATGTAACTGCGGCCTCAAGAATTCGAAGTCTACATCCTGTTCATTATTAAATTATCTATACCAGTGATTCCCAACCTTTTTATACTTGAGTACCACCTGAGAACTTTGTAGGGTCGTGGCGTACCACTGATTATAACATTTTGAGGGAGGGGAGGAGGGGTCAAATAAATTCTATACACATGTGAATAGCTTAACAAAATGTATTCAAGTATAAATAAAACAAAATACAGGAAAAAATCCATAAAACTAGCAAAAGCCATTTATACGTAATTGTTTTGAACAAATAGCGAATACAATTTCCTAACACAAAAATGTCTTTATCAGGAGGCTGAGTGAAAAACTTGCTGTTGCTTATGCTTATTTCTTATGAGATCTTCTTTGTCAGGTATAATAGTGCTTATCTTTAATCTTAATTCGTTTTCCAGTTGTCCTCAGACTATTCCTGTCGTCCTCAGTTTACATAAGTACTTGATTTTTCCCATGCACTAGCTCTGAAAACCCTTATGTGTACCACTTCAAATGCTCTCACGTACCACCTGTTGGGAACCACTGATCTATAAGATGTAAAGAAATCTCATATTATTGTGGATACCATTTCTTAGACTTTGTTTCGCAGAACTCCCTCTTTTGCAACATCTGTATAAAAAGGATTCTAGAACACGATTGGCCAACTTGCCTACATCAAAAAAAAAAGGAATAAATAAATAAATAAATAAATAAATAAATTTTTGCCTTACGACAAACCAAACGTATATTCTAAATTTGTAAATTTGCGTGTAAATTGCTCTCAAAGTAGTACTTTTTTTTAAAATTAAAGTTTCGGATATTTTTGTTGCAAAGCATTTCGAAGGAACGCTTCTGTATAGAGGGCCATAGGAGCCCGGTCCCACCAGGGCTCCCATTTTCCAGATCTTATGTGTTAAAATAACATTACTCACACTCAACAACGTAGAAATAATTTCCTTGTCTCTTTTCTTCGATTAGTTTACCGATTTTAACAGAAAGCAAGCGACAGCTTATTAACAGCTGTTCATTGACAAGTCATAAATCACCTGTCGAACGCGGGACCATATCGGCATATGATTTCAGTTGTTGCTTATCTTTCTTGAACTAATCATATTTGGCTATTTAGAGCTCTTTTTATGCCAACGCTTTCAAAATCCGTCACCATTGGCTCCAAAAATCCACCCGACCCGAGTAAAAAATGTATGCAATTTATTTTGCATATATGTTAACCTTTCTAATCTTTCAAAAAGTGTTGGCGATTTTTGGGCACGAAACTTGGAAGCACAGTCATTATTAATCTTCAAAGAATTTGCCGAAGGTGTACAATAAATGTACGTTAGAGCTTAATTTCTTATTGCCTTATCTCTGCTGCCTCTTATGTTGTCGTTAGCATTTCGACGAGAGGGTATATTAAGAAATTTTATGATTCGAAATGAATTTAGTGGATAATTCAGTTGCTGACACCATTTTTGAAAATGTGTAAGGAGAATCAGTGCCCGTAAATAAACCACTTGATGTTACATATAAACGATAGTCAGTGCATTTTTTTTAAAAACTAGGGGCTTTGCTTCTAGGCTCGCTACGCTCGCTCCTCTGTTATGGCTAATAGCGAGATACATAGGGGTGATTCTCGGGCAATGTAACAGCCATTTACTGTTGTCAGTCGCCCTTATGCGAAGGGGAATCACTGTTGAATCACTGTTTCAGCTTTAAAATTCAATTAAAATCGAAATTTTAAGATAGAGACTTGAAATGAGGTTTATATGAATGAGAAAGCTTTCATCTTCCAGATGGTGTAAATATTTTCTTTGTAAGATAAAAACTCGAGGAGCATCGATATTACATCCACATATGTGACGATATTTCTCGAAAAAGTGGGTTTAATATTTTGATGAAAATATTAGTCTGTTTTAAATTATTTTTAAACAAATGAGGTCTTGTTTGAAGGAGAAATGTCTGTAATCTTAGATTGTAAAAAGATCAAAATTCTACGATTAATTTTTGGCGAGTTATCGTAATCTGAACATGAAAGTCAATATTTTTCCACAAAACATAAAATAAAAAAAACTTAAAGTCCGACGAAGATGAGACATGTCTTACTTTCCCCCCCCCCCCCGCAATTTTCTGCCTCTATTGGTATTAGTCTCGACCCCATACCCCCAGCGGTTTCGGAGGAGATAGCGTGACAAGCTTTTGAAAGCGGCGGCGGCGGCGCCAGTTACTTTTTTTTAGAATAGATAGATGGTACGCTATAAGTATCAGACTTGAAGACTTTGTGATCGATCCAAAGGATGGGAATAAATATGATTTTTTGCTAAGCAAAGACACAAAATTATTAGAGATTCTTCTTGTTACCTTAACATCCACTTCAGAAAATAAAAGTTGTTTTGGCGCGCTAAAACGAGTCAAAACATTTCTCAGAATCTTTTTCTGTCTGGACAGACTACATACTATTGCAGTCTTATCACAGCGTAAAGAAAATATCTTGGAAATTCCAAATTTTGAATGAAAAATGAAAAAGATTTTGCTGAAAAAAATTCGACCAAAAGAATTTTTGCAGGCAAGAATTTTCCATTTATTTCTCTTTATTGGAAAGTATATTTTCCCTGTTTTTTTTTCAAGTTTCGTCCATCAAAGGAAATCATTTTGCGTTTAAAACATAGTATAACACATTATTGTCCAAATAATTTAAATTTAAAAATATTATTGCCGTGCCTTTTGAAAAATGAAACTACGGAGGCCGTGAGTTTCAAAACTGATCTTAAAAAAAAAGTTGAAAGTTGATTCTGATTAAGATGGCACTCCTACGTGTAGGTGTAGCTGAATTATTTGGCAAAACGCTGCAATTCCTTAATAACTGTAATGTTAAAATATGAGGTTATCTGCGAAAGTTTAATGCAATTTACGAAAAATCTCTTATAGTGGATAAAGACAGTTTTGAAACGCACCTCTTCATATGTAAAAATTTCTTTCTATATTACGCTTTGCAAAAAAAGAGAAAAAACTCCAAAAAATTTAAGATGCAAGTTGACAGTTAGTGAGAAACTCTCCTCCCTAGTTTAATACTGAGCTGAGCGAATCCATCTATGGCGGCTTCCCATCACCGTTATGGGGTCCTTGGACACAAAATACTTAAAAAACCTTATATTTTCTTGGCTAAGTCAACATCAACACGCGGGTCATACTGAATATGGCTTTCTTCAAACCAACTCCCCTTTCGCACAGACCTTTTCACTCGATGAGGATTCTCCCAGTACTTTCGACTCGTCCATTCGTATCCATCAACAATTTCCTTTCTCTCTGTCAGACTCATAGGAGACTTGCAAACAGAACACTAAAAACAACTAGAAATCAACCCCATCATCATACACCCTTCAATAACACACTTTTGCCCCTTTCGCTCCAAATCATTAAAATAAAAAAATACCGAAAATTTGCCGTTCTCTATCGGCGATCATAATTAGCAACGGCAAGCAGCAAGAATCCAGTGGACAGCTAGTATGGGAAATAGCATGGGAGAAAAAGAGATGCAAAATCTTTTAACTGCCCGACCCCCCCCCCAAGAATTTAAATTTCGAGCGAAAGCATACACCAATCAGAATTGTGTATTCAAAGGAGTTCAAATTACGTCAGTAAAGTCCAGTAACAGGATTGCTATCAAAGGAGCATTCACCCGGAATCGTTAGAGTAGCCAGAAAAGGAGGGTAAAACATGACCGGGAGTGAACAATCTCGAAGTTGGCGGCAGTCCCAACTTTTTCCGACTAACCAGATATTCAACTATCTGTTGAAGATTTTGTGTTCGATGAATATTTCTACGCAGTACTCACCAATAGAAACACCGCAATGGGATCCGCAGCACTTGATATTTGCTTGGGAAATCGAACCCATTCGTAGCTGATCCATCGCTCTGGTGAAAAAAGTGGCGAACGTGCTGACGAAAGGGACTGTCCTCTTCCTACAAGATGCGCCGATCGCCACTCCGACGAGATTTTGTTCGGCTATGAAACATTCCACAAAGCGATCTGGAAAGCTCTCGCGGAATTTCTGGGAGTAGGTGGAATTCTTGGTGTCTCCGTCCAAAGCTATGATTCGTTCATTGTTGCGACCCAGTTTCGTTAGAGCCGTACCGTAAGCAAAACGAGTGGCTACCTGAAATCATAGTATTAATATATTAATTCACATGATATATATATATACAGTGGAATCTCGATCTATCGTTTTTCAAGGGACAGACTGAACTGAACGATAAATGCGGGAAAACGATAGATGCGGGAACATAACAAGGCAATATGATCGACGGAACTGGGTGAAATAAACGACAGATACGGGAAAACGATGATCCGGAGACCGATCGATCGAGATTGAGCTCTCCCCACAAACATCACACGCCTGCACTGTGACAGGATGAATACAGCCATGTTTTAGTTACCGGTCTGTCATGCGAAATAATTCGTTGCATCTTACTGATGGAAGGAAAATGCTTGGCACACAGTGGCTGATGGGTTTGCTCGCTGGGGCTGAAAAGTGCTCTACAGTCCCCCATATTCCCCGGACTTTGATCACATCCCCAAGATGGAGGAACCGCTCCGTGGATTCCACCAGAGATTCTGCAGGCTGTAGACAGCTCCATTCGAAGGATCATCAAATCAGGTGTTGCCAACGACATCCTGCAGCTTCCAGGACGTTAGCAACGGGTGCTAAACAATGCTGGTTACTCATTTAGCCAAGTAGGACTCCGACCCTTGTGGTGTTAATTCTAAACAAGAGCCTCCCCTTTCAGCCCAGTTGTCTATTAGGACCTGGTGAATGGAATATTCAACCAGGGGGCATTAGCAACAACAACAATACAACAACTTTGAAGGGCTATAAAAGTTTCCCCCCTGTATATCTTCAGTATAATTTTTACATACCTAGTTGCCACTATTAAAGTTCCATCCTATGGATAACGAGTGTTATAAGTCTAAGGCAAAACAAAAATTTGGTAGAATACGTAAAATTAAAAGGCATCATTAAATGCATTCAAACTAATTGTCTCTAAGTTTAGGAAAATGGAATTTACTAGTTGTGCTAGGTTTTGTGGGGAAAAAAACATCCTATCAAGGTACAAGCATAATGATTCTGTAGATAAAAAAAAAAAATTCTAAGAAGAAGAATCAGTTTGGCAACGTAAAATATTACTTATGAATATTTTATATCTTTTTGTGTCTCAAGTCACAACTACGAGAACAATTTTTCATATCTTAACACATGGATTCAAGACGTGCGAGGTCAGCTGGTGCTTCGCCTTAACACTATTCAGTCCATCAGCCTAGATGGCCATTTTCTGAGTATCAATGATTGAGAATAACTGTGAATGTAGCATTCTATTACTGTAGCATTACATTTACAAAAACAGCATTACATTTACAAAATTAGCATTACATTTACAAAATTTTAATAATTTTTTTAATGATGTTTATTTGGGTGAAAGGAAAGCGTTGATATTATCAAAGTGGTATTAATGTATACTGATATATAAATTTGAAAGTTGTTTTGGAATGTTTTTCCCAATAACTGTATATTGTACCCACAAGTATATTATATCGTTTGTTCCTCACGACAAGAGGAAGGTTCTAATGTCTATTATCTTTTTTTTAGTAATTTTTATGACAGAAATTTTTAAGGTTTAATTTCAAATGCCAGCTCATGTAAAACCCGCTAGATGGCATGTCGGTCTTTCGGTAGCGGTCAAGTGCTATAAAAAAATTCAGAACTGTGAGTCAGTCTTAACAATACTGTTGTGTGTGAATCGTGATTGCTTATTAATTTTAAATTGCATAACCTAAACAGCATTTTTCATTACATTTAATCTATAATCTGTAAGTTTTTGTTTATTTGCTTTAACCCATGTTCACTTAAATAGTACTTGTCACCACTAACATTTTCAATTTTCCGTGCCATTATGACCAATGGAATTAGGGATTATTCTTAATGCTGCTGTGTACTAACCCTACGGGATTCGCTCACCTCAATGTTAACCTATGGAGAAAATGTGTCTACTATTGACAGCTCCATAAATACCGATAATCCAATAAAAATGTTATTTTCAGACAGCCTCAACTTTTCTGCACCTTGCGACAGGATGCATTTTATAAATTTCGTCCACCAAAGGAATGAAGGAGCGTTTAAAACACATTACATCAGATTTTCCCCCGCGAATAATTTAAATTTTAAAACATTATTTGCGTTTTTCTTAAACGAAAAATGCTCGGAGGTGTAAAATTTCTTTCTCCGTTACGGATTACATTAAAAAAAAAATCTTTCAATCCAAGTGGGCAATCCTTGGACACAATTTTCTCCATAGGTTATCATGGAGCGAATCCAGTAGGGTTAGTACACAACAGCCTTAACTTTTTCTTCAAATTTTTTTTTCTCTACTGTTCTTGAAACGTCTACTTCAAGAACAGTAGAGAAAAAAATGTGATGTGTTATAGATATATGTATCTATATATATGTACATACGTACATATATATAGATACATATATACATAACACATACATACATATATTGTTTATTTCCTTCGGTTATATTATTGTTTATTACCACGGTTGTTTATTTCCTTCTTGCACTTCTGATTTTGTACTTACGTTCTAAATATTTTTTAAATTAATTATTTCATTATCGTATTTATTCCGTGTTACTTTTATTATTTCAAATTAATCAATTTATTTCCCTTATACTCTACAGTTCTTGAAACGTCTACTTATGGTTATTCATTTCCATCTTGCACTCCTGATTTTTACACTTACGTTCTGTTTTTTTATTTTTTATTCCTCATTTCGTTATCTAATATATTCCGTGTTATTTTTATTATTTCAAATGAATAAATGTACCACTGAATCAAATGTCTTTCTTGAATGAAACACTCTTGAATGTTAATTCTACCGGATAGGTCCGGGTATTACAGCTAGTGATTGAACATATCTGAAGTTTGGGCTTCAATTACCTTCTCTCCCTTTGCGTAACTCGGTGCCTCCTCAAGTTTGATATCACCGTAGTCTATTTCGGCCAGTTCAAAGTCTGGAGGCGTAGCTTTTGGTTTGACTGTCGTGTCTTTCTTCGTTAGTTCCTCTTGCAGGATCTTGATGATGTCCGTTCCTTTTTCTCCCAGTGGTTTTCCGTGCCAGTTCTCTTTGTCTTCGATGTCTGGCAAAGTGGGAAAAAAAATCAACGGTTTTATAGAGAAATGTACATCGCCAGCAACAATTGTAATGAAAACGTCAAAATATTTCCTTAGATCATTAGATTGTTATAAAGTTGCCGAAGGAATGTTAAACACAACTTTCTTCAAAATATTTGTATAACTAATTACCTCTTCACTCGTAAATTATAATGCTGTTCGTTTATTCGTTATAAAACGGTACTGAACTTTCGTAACTCTTTACGAATTTCCTAGAAATATCATTGTTAATCCTTCAGCGGGCGCGCTAATTTTTAGAACACTAGCAGGCGCGCGTGGCACAAAGTGCAACGTCTCTTTCAATCTTGATTATTCCTTTTGTAATAAACTTCTTTTTTCAAATTGAAAATAATAATTCTGCGTTTTGTGACAAGCAATGAAATGTTAATAATACTGAGATATGTTTATAATTAAAGGCCAAAAAATGCAGATACAATCCTCTTATTTCAAAACTGTCCGGTTTATTAGATTTAAGGACAACTTGCGGATGGATTCCTATTATGACCCAAAACCTAAAAAAAAACAAAGAGCTTATCCGTCTTTGTGATAGGCGGGAAACCGTGTCAGCTGCACATTGGATCGACTACATCAACTTCTGCTTTTGTCGTATTGTAATCCTGTATAATCGCTGGTTTACCGCGGTTAAATCACGACTACCAATGAATGGAAAGGATTACAAGGGGCAGAAAATCAGACCCGCATTAGAAAGGGTGTGGCTTTAAATAGAAATGCTTAGAACCTTCAAATCTTATATGTTAAAACGAACCATTCAAAATTACGAAAATGTTGCACTCTGTATGCACGGGCGCGCCTGCTGAAGGGTTAGGCCGTCTGCCAACGGAGCAACTCAAAAGAAACTGATAACTGACTCAAATCACAAACCAGTCCGTGATGAGTCGTAACCTATGTAATTGAATGGAGCCACGCACACGGCACAACTGGTTACAAACCCGTCGGACGGGTTTGTAACCAGTTGTCACGACTCATCACGGACTGGTTTGTGATTTGAGTCAGTTATCAGTTTCTTTTGAGTTGCTCCGTGTGCAGACGCGCTTAGTGAAAAAGAAGGCTAAAATTTTATATATAACATTCCTGACATTATTATAAATTTTTCTTTGAGATATTTCAGAATGATAAATCATTAAAAAAGTAGGCATTCTTGAAAGCAACGCCGTCGCTATGTTTAATGAAAGTATTGAATTTTGCCTAAATTTCGACCCATTTTCGAAAATATTTTTCCGTTTTAAAAGTTTTCATGATTCAGTCACTTCGAGAATTCGCGTACCTGGGAATTTCTTTCCTTTGAACGTCTTAGCTATGAACGCCGTTGGTTTTCCTTCTGTACTTTTGGCTGCATCGAGTTTCCTGCATAAATCTGAAACATTGTGACCATCGACCTCATGACATGTGAACCTGTAAAGAAAAAAATGTTTACTTTAGGTAACATAAGTCATTAGGTAACATAAGTCACATAGATTATAGATCTTATTATTAAATACCCATTCTGAAATATAAAAAGTAAACAATAGAAATAAACAAAATTAAAATTCAAGCATAGACTGCTAAATCACTATAACATAAAACTTATCCTGCAAAGAAAGCATTTTCAATAGAGGATAGCGCAGAAGCTTCATATCCCCATAATGAAAAAAACAAATAAATAATCCAACAGATATAGATAAAAAATTATACTAAAATAGACAAAAAACAAACAGAAATCAAGCACTCTGGGCATCCACGCACCAACGGCAAGATTCTGTATAAGTGCCGGAACTGAACCATAAAACAACAGAGGTAACCGACAGGTCTCGTCATCAGGGAGCCTAACCATGTCAGTTACCTCAAGGGGAACTTTCTGAATAGGATGCAGGTAAGCCCAAAAGACATCCCAAGGCCCCGAGTCCCCCAAAGAAGCATGTAAGGTGCTTACATGTAAGGAGCGTTGAGCCCATACTGTAAGTTGTGTTTGTCTTTTCATTTTCTTCTTGACTAATTGCTTCTTTGGGGGACTCGGGGCTTTGGGATGTCTTTTGGGCTTACCTGCATCCTATTCAGAAAGTTACCCTTGAGGTAATTGACATGGTTAGGCTCCCTGATGACGAGACCTGTCGGTTACCTCTGTTGTTTTATAGTTCAGTTCCGGCACTTATACAGAATCTTGCCGTTGGTGAGTGGATGCCCAGAGTGCTTGATTTCTGTTTGTTTTTTGTATATTTTAGTATAATTTTTTTTTATCTATATCTGTTGGATTATTTATCCATTCTGAAATATTAATTTTAATTAATGGATAGACCCCTATTTCATTGAAATTCGTAAGTGTACGAACACTTTTGGGAGCCACTGTATATAAAACAGTTCCGTAACTGACTGACTGACTGACGTACAACGCACAGATCAAACCACTGGACCTAAAGCGCCGAACTTTTGCATGGCGATTCTTCTTATAGTGTAGGGGTGCACTAAGAAAGATTTTTGAAAAATTCTTCTTAGATTTTTTTAAATTAAATTTTTAAGCTGTTT
Organism: Dolomedes plantarius; assembly: GCA_907164885.2. Classification (NCBI taxonomy): domain Eukaryota; kingdom Metazoa; phylum Arthropoda; class Arachnida; order Araneae; family Dolomedidae; genus Dolomedes; species Dolomedes plantarius. Next base: position 122,804,286 of record OU015490.1, on the reverse strand, counting down.
TAGTAACTTTTTTAAGTTTGCATTGAAAATAATTATTTGAGGGTTGTAAAATTTATATCACGAGAAAGATCCTAAAAATTCCTTTAAAATGAATGGCGCAGTTTGTCCTCTCAGGACCTTGCGCCATTAAACCTCAACCAACCAACCTTTAAAATGAAATATTTTTCGAATCTTTATCTCCATTTTCTGATTTTTGGTGAATTTTTAAAGATTAATTTTTAGAATTTAATTTACTAAATGCTGATCACGTGATTTCTTTTTCTGGTACTTTAAATAAATTTATCGTCACGTGCATAACAACTAAATGGACAAAAAAAATATTTTTCTATTCTTGCTAATGCGGCAGACGATCGGACATTATCCAAAAAAATATTAAAATACAGTGAAAGATATGTTCCGCAAACTGTACTATATTAACTGTACTACACTGAAGTGCCACTGAATTAGGGATACCTACCTAGTAACGAATTGGGCCTCTTCTGGCCTTGATAACGGCTGCCACAAGACGAGGCAGAGATTCAACAAGTTTCTGGAAACGTTCCACGGGAATGGCTTGCCAAATATTGGCTAAAGCTGTCCATAATTCAGTAAGGTTCTTTGGTGCTGTGTGATGGCCTTTTACGCCTTGTTCCAAAACATCCCGAAGATGCTCAATAGGATTTAAGTCTGGGCTTCTAGGTGGCCAATTCATGACAGAGAAGTCAGAGGAATGCTCATCCAACCAGCCAGTAGCCAACCGGGACTTGTGAGAGGTACAGTTGTCTTGCTGGAAAACTCCATTACCGTGCGGATAACAGAACAGCATAAACGGATGGAGGTGATCACCCAGCAACTCTACGTACCGAATTGCATTGAGGGAGGTTGGTACACGCACCAAAGATCCCAAACTGTGCCACGAAAAAACACCCCAGACCTTGATTGAGCCACCATGCCCTTGTACAGTTCCAGCCAGGCATGCAGGATCCATGGTTTCATGAGCCTGACGCCATATTCTCAGCCTCCCGTCGGCGTTAAGTAGTCGGAATCGAGACTCATCACTCCATGCTACTCGTTTCCAGTCCTTTACACTCCAGTCTCTGTGCTCTCTTGCCCAGGCAAGACGTGCAGCCCGATGGCGAGTATAGAACAATGGTACTCTCGTAGGTCGACAGCTCCCGAAACCCATACGGTGAAGCGAGCGCTGCACAGTCCGTTTACTGACTGTACGACTGGCACCGTCATTAAACTGGGTGGTAATTTGAGCTAACGTTTGGCTTCGCTGGCTACGTACAATACGCCTGAGCCGTCTCTCACCACGCACTGTCAAGGCTAATTGTACTTTGCAGTTTGCCCGATCGCTAGTTTTTTTCCACCATCCATGTATTCTTGGTATATTCTTGACACTGTCGACCTTGAAAATCCTGGCTATCTGACGATTTCGGAAATTGAATGGCCCATGCGTCGCGCACCTACGATTTGTCCGCGATCGAAGGCGTCTAAATCAGGCAGTTTACCCATACTGGCAATTCCAACAACTAATTCAGAACAACCACAGTACGCGCTATATATGCAGTTACCACAGCGCCCTCACTTGCGCATACATGATGCGCAGCGCTACACATTTTGCATAGACTTTGCTATCCCTAATTCAGTGGCACTTCAGTGTATATTCTTTAGTATGTCCTATTAGATTTAATTTGAATATTTTATCCTACATTATTTTGTCTATAAAAATATCCGCTACAATTTTTTTATAAATATATATGTTTTCGATTTTTTTACATCAATTGCATACATTTATCGTTGTATTTATTATAAATATATTTATACATATTTTTGGCATTAATCGCATACATTGATTGTTGTATTTAATTTGAATGTACTCCGTAGCGAAGTACGGGTTTTCAACTAGTAGCTAAATAAGATAAGAAGAAAACCCCGTCTATTTACCCCGTCTTTCCAATACTAACCTACCTCGCCAATTTCCGGCAACACGTTTTAGAGCTACTACAGTGTGCTCGTAGAAGAGGGTTGAACACGGCCATTGTAAGGTAATGTTTTCATAGAATAAACTGCATTTGTTCTTTGAAATAGAATCGTATTAATTTCGGCCTCGATGTGTTTATTATCAGATGACCATTCGGGTCATTTCATGTATATATATATATATATATATATATATATATATATATATATATATATATATATACCGGGTGGCCATAATTAAACTGACAGTGCTCACAGTGTTCTGTAGCGCGATCTATTTGCGAGAATGACGCCACATTTTGTAGGAAGATTAAACAAGACGGGGGACGAAGGATTCCGCGAAAAAATAAATCAGTTCCAAAAGTCACCGCTAGGAGAATATTTGGCGCTGTGTAATAGAAAATAGAGTGTTAACAAATGCAAATCAATACGGAAATTACCTTTTATTTTGCATTCAAATGAGGTTCAATGTGGCTGCCGTTGTTGTGGACCACATATTGCATTCTGTGCACAGTATGCACAACAGCAGAAAGTAACATGTCTACAGGAATCTCCCGTACAGTCCGTGATATGTTATCCTTCAACGTAGCCAGGTCCTGGACCACTCCTTGATAGATCTTGGACTTAAGGTAACCCCATAGTCAGAAGTCGCATGGGGTAAGATCAGGCGACCGAGGTGGTCATGCAGTTGGAAAGTAGCGGCTAATGACTCTTTCTGTTGTGAATTTCTGTCGTAGCAGCTGTTGCACCCGTACAGCAACGTGTGAAGGGGCTCCATCTTGCATGAAATTGATTTCCCCCAGGCATTGTCTTTGTTGAAGTGCCGGAATGACAAAGCTGTTCAACATGTGGCGATATTTCTCTCCGGTAACAGAACAGGTTTCCGGTCCTGTCGGGGTAATGTTCTCATAGAAGAATGGACCTACGATAAATTCCGCTGTGAACCCACACCAAACAGTTACCTTTGGTGAATGTAAGGGAATTTCTGTGACTGCATGTGGTGATTTGTCATCCCAAATTCGGCAGTTCTGGGTATTCACAGTTCCATGCAGGTAAAAGTGGGCCTCGTCTCCCCATAAGATTTTCCACGGCCAAGCATCATCCACCTCCATTCTGGCAAGAAAGGTGAGAGCAAAAGTCTATCGCTTATCATGGTCGGGGTACAGTAACTCCTGTACACGACTGATCTTGTACGGATAGAAGTTGATAATCTTTCGTAAGATTTTCCATACCGTACTGTAAGGCATATCCATATTCCGAGCTACTCCACGAGCGCTAGAGGTGGCAGCAATATTGTCTGGTCCTCTGTCGACAATCGCCGTGGCAACTGCTTCGATTGTATCCTGTGGTATAGGTTTTCGTCCTCTGCCTGACTGAACCTTCAGAGAACCTGTTTTCTCAAACGTCGCAACCATTGCTTTTAGCCCATTAACTGACACAGGACCGTTACCTTTACGCATTTTTTTGTGCGTTCTAAAAGCACGAAGAGCGGCTGACACGTTGCACTGGTTGAGGTAAAAGAATTTGACCAGTAACGCACGCTCGACTAAAGAAGGAGACATTGCACATAAACTTTCAATCCGATTGATTCGAAACGTAACACATTGCCTTTTAAAACCCAAGCAGCTGGCACTGTGCCAATGGATGTAACGTGAAATTTGAATAAAGAACTTCTTCTTCTGCTCAGCGTACGTGATATTGCAGATCACGAGACTTTATCGGTGTTTATGTAGATTTTACGCTTTTTTAAAAGTGTTGCTATATTGCACTTCAACTAAATAATAAAATGTGCATAATAAAAGGTAATTTTATTCCGTATTAATTTGCATTTGTTAACACTCTATTTTCTATAACACAGCGCCAAATATTCCCCTAGCGGTGACTTTTGGAACTAATTTATTTTTTCGCGGAATCCTTCGTCCCCCGTCTTGTTTAATCTTCCTACAAAATGTGGCGTCATTCTCGCAAATAGATCGCGCTACAGAACACTGTGAGCACTGTCAGTTTAATTATGGCCACCCGGTATATATATATATATATATACATACAGTGGAATCTCGATCGATCGTTTTCGGATCCATCGTTTTTCCGTATGTATCGTTCATTTTATCCAGTCGCAATGATCCTATTGCTTTGTTATGTTTCCGCATCTATCGTTTTCCTGCATTTATCGTTCATTTCAATCGGTCCCTTGAAAAACGATAGATTGAGATTCCACTGTATATATATATATATATGTATATATACCTTTTTCCGACGTATAACGCGCACCCTTTTCTTGACGAAGAAACCTGAAAAATACATGTGCGATGCTCTTATCTATTGTAGTCATTCATTCGAAGGATTTTCCCAGGCTTTAGAACAATGGTATACTGAATTGACAAGCGATAAGGTGAACAATATGTGTGCGAGGGAAATTCTTGAGGGAGTAAATAATCTTGGAAACAGGGGGTAAGAACGCACTTCTGACCCGAATGAATTCGCGGAATTAGGAGTCAGATGTTTTCTCTTTCCGAAACAGAATACGAGGATGTGCCTGAAGATATAACGGAAGACGAATATGACGAACTATTCATGTTATCCGATAATTACAATTTTTAAGTTCATAAGGCATGTCATTCCTTTTATTTAAACAGCATTTAGGTACGTGTAGAAATCAAAATTTTTGTGTTCATCTTTTCCTTATTTTTAAATCTATCATCTTTATATCCGACGAATAACGCGCACCCATAAATTTCTCCCTTATTTTTTGTATAAAAGTGCGCGTCATACGCCGGAAAATACGGTACTTATATATATATATATATATATATATATATATATATATATATATATATATATATATATATATATATTATATATATATAATAATATATATATAATATATATATATATATATATATATATATATATATGTATATATATATATATAAAATATATATATATATATATATATTATATATATATATAATAAATATATATATATATATATATATATATGTGTGTGTGTGTGTGTGTACGTACAGTGAAAATTGTATGGCCACTAAGGGATCCACCAAGGGAAAAATGTGGCCGCGTTGAGGACTAGCCTTCGTAAAGAAGTTTCTTCCATCACGTTGGCTCTATGACGCTTTTAATCTGCTCTGAACAAAATATGGCTTTTTAGAGGGGTAGCTGGCTAAAGAAGCTTCACTGTATACATGCATTACGTGTGTGTGTGTGTATGTATATATAAGTAGTTAATATTGTAAAGCAAACCTTTTAACAGCCTTTTTAGAAGAATGTATTTATTTTATGATATAGCACTAACCCAAAAGCCTCCAGCCTCGCTCTGTACACGTCTGTCTTGTGCTGCAGGCAAGTAGGTTCACTTTGACCGAGTCGGTTGACGTCGAAAATGGCCACCAAGTTGTCCAGTTGGTAGTGAGCGGCAAACGACAGAGCTTCCCAGACTGATCCCTCGGCAGATTCTCCGTCTCCTATGACGCAGTATACTCGGTATCTGTCAAGACAGGCGAAGAGAGAAACAGAAAATTATTATTATTATGGAGATCTGGGACGCAAAACCCTATTTATATGTACTGATGAGCGTTTTATAATGATCCCCTCCCCCATCAAATGACTCATTTTAATATTATCTTAGACGCAATAAATATTTGAACAATTTGAGAACTTTTGTTTAAAAAAAAACTCTTAGAATTAAAAGTTTAAGTCCATTTAGTTTTCGATAAAGCTTCAAAGTTCGTTAAGACAAGATTTATTTTTTTATTTTTTGTATATATATATATATATATATATATATATATATATATATATATATATATATATAAATCGAAACCATGCAAAACAAGATACAGCATTCATATTAAACAAGGGGATAGGTTCAAGCCGTACTTATGCTTATAATGACAGTGTAAAAATGCAAAGAGTTTATGCCCAAGTGAAGACAAAGCAATTTAAGTAATATGCAATGATAAATTATTTATTTGCATCTGTATTTCAAAAATGAGTTTCTTCCCTCGTGTAGAACTGACCTAGGAATGACAGTATGGAAAAGAAATAAAATCTACTTTAATGACGCCAGTGGTGCACCCAGGGGGGGGGGGCGCAAGAGGCCTTGCCCCTCCAAAGAAATAGAAATTGCATTACGAATATTGGTTTTGCATTATAATTATTTTTATCCGTTCATCTCGCCCCCCCCCCAAGAAAAAATTCTGGGTGCGACACTGAATGACGCCAATGCTAAACGCAACGCAACGCGCGCAATCGACTTGTGACGTCTTGTGATGAGCATTTCAATGTAAAACATCCAAATAATCAAATGATTGATCCATCCATCCATACATCCATACATACATACATACATCCATACATCCATCCATACATACATACATACATACATACATAGAGAGAGAGAGAGAGAGGTCTATACATATATATGTATATGTAATATGTTTATAAATATTATATATTGTAACAAATATAATTTTTGCTAAGGCGAAAGCCCTAACCTTTCTCCCTCGAGTAGTCATAGTAGACTCATCGGTATGTGGGGAGAGAGGAAAGTCACCACCCAGAAAGAAAAGAGCGGGGAAAAGATAAACAGTGAAGGTCAGTGCTTATGTGATAGTCTAGCTGTAAGTGTAGAAGTAGTTTGTGTTAACAATGTAATCGAGTGTGTGTCCACTGTATGTCTTCCTGTAACTATGTACTAAATGGGTGTGTTCTTCAAACATATGTTCTTCCGTTGTATATAATAATTTGTTTTGTGGCAAGATATCCAGAATAATAAAAGTCCACGTCCAGCTAGCCAGATGTCGTTATTTATTCATATTAGGGCATTTGCTGGAATATATATATATATATATATATATATATAAATAATCCAACAGATATAGATAAAAAAATATACTAAAATATACAAAAAACAAACAGAAATCAAGCACTCTGGGCATCCACGCACCAACGGCAAGATTCTGTATAAGTGCCGGAACTGAACCATAAAACAACAGAGGTAACCGACAGGTCTCGTCATCAGGGAGCCTAACCATGTCAATTACCTCAAGGGGAACTTTCTGAATAAGATGCAGGTAAGCCCAAAAGACATCCCAAGGCCCCGAGTCCCCCAAAGAAGCATGTAAGGTGCTTGCATGTAAGGAGCTTTGAGCCCATACTGTAAGTTGTGTTTGTCTTTTCATTTTCTTCTTGACTAATTGCTTCTTTGGGGGACTCGGGGCTTTGGGATGTCTTTTGGGCTTACCTGCATCCTATTCAGAAAGTTACCCTTGAGGTAATTGACATGGTTAGGCTCCCTGATGACGAGACCTGTCGGTTACCTCTGTTGTTTTATGGTTCAGTTCCGGCACTTATACAGAATCTTGCCGTTGGTGCGTGGATGCCCAGAGTGCTTGATTTCTGTTTGTTTTTTGTCTATTTTAGTATATTTTTTTTATCTATATCTGTTGGTTTATTTATTTGTTTTTTTCATTATGGGGATATGAAGCTTCTGCGCTATCCTTTATTGAAAATGTTTTCTTTGCAGGATAAGTTTTATGTTACAGTGATTTAGCAATCTATGCTTGATTTTTAATTTTATTTACTTCTATTGTTTACTTTTTACATATATATATATATATATATATATATATATATATATATATATAGTATTTTTCATTGCTGTTAGATTTCATTTTATGATGATTTTGTATTATTTATTGGATTTTACGTCTTTTGGTATGATTTAATTTTCCATGTCAACGCATCACGACTTTTTTTTTTTAAATGCGAGAGATTTTTTTCAGGGAAGCATATAGAAATACTTTGTCTGACTGCCCAAGTTACGGCACCTTGATATAGAGGGTTAGAAAAGGAAAGTTCATCTAAGAATAGTCGAGATTCTGAAATGAGACCATCACCAAAACAGGAACTTCCTGGGATTGAAATCGAGAACAAAAAAGACTGTGATTCTATTTAGGGAAAACGTATGGACAAAAAAATGACTTTTTGAAGACTCTACAAGCATTTTGATTGCGACTATCCAACGTAAGTTTAGCACTTTGTGAATGAATTAAGAGAAAGAATATTTCGCTAAGATTTTTTTTCTCCCTTTCTTACATTAGTTCTCGAACAAATTTGTACTGCCACCAAATGGGAATATTACATAACACCCTTGCAACATTTTATAATGGACGGTAGTTACAAATAGTGATATAAGGAAGCTCTTTCTTTCTCAAAATAGATGGCATAGAAAAAGTCACATTAGGGGTAATTATACTATTGGTCAAATGATCCTCGACTGTTCTCTCTCGAAATAACTACGTTTACCATGACCGGAGTAAAAATCAATTCACATATCTGCACTTTCACGATAATTCGCAGATCCTGAGTAATGAAAACGGATATCAGAAATCTCTTTATGGATCACTTTCTTGCAAAGTTTCTGTCACACGCATAAACTTCAATATTTGCTTAGAATCACTGGTCAACGGTGTTGTGTTGAAATTCTAGTAATTGGTCCAGGAATCAAAGCCGGAACCTTCTGTATTTGTGAGAGTTTTGGGGTTGTTCACATTGTATCCGTCAGCGTTAGCTTACCCACATCGAAAATTTTTAAACCAATATCAGACCCCCAAACGATTAGCCACGAAACTGTTGTGGTCTGAGATTGGTTAAAAATATCACGGATGCGAATAAAGGCCTGTTCACATAGTCCGTTAGCGAAGCGTAAAAAGTCAACGGAGTCATCACGGATGATGGTACGTGAGTCAATGGATGATGTCATATATGATTGGTTAAAATTTAACGCTTGCACTAATGGACTGCTATGTGGACAAGCCTTAATGCTGACGCTGACAACGCAACGCTAAGGGCCTGTTCACATAGGAGTCCGTTGCGTTGCGTTAAGGAAAAGGTGACGTTGAGACAAAAATAAACCAATCATAGGCGTTAAAAATTTCATTGCTAATAGTTTGGAGGCATATGATTGGTTTATTTTCGTAAAAACGTCATCTTTTCCTTAACGCAACGCATCGGACTCCTATGTGAACAGGCCCTAACGCTGACACTGCGGACGCAATGTAAACAAGGCCTTAGGGCCTGCTCACACGGAATCCGTCCGCGTGCCTGTTACTTGTATTGAAATATATTTAACCAATTACAAACCTCCAAACGATTAGCCACGAAATTGTTAAGGTCTGTGATTGGTTTAAAATATGCCAATACGAGTAACGCTGACACTTACGGGCTCTGTGAATAGGCTCTCACACTGCGTTCTTCAGTGTCAGCGTTACTCGTATTGGCATATTTTAAACCAATCACAGACCTTAACAATTTCGTGGCTAATCGTTTGGAGGTTTTTCATTGGTTAAATATATTACAATACGAGTAAGGGCCTGCTCACATGGGAGTCCGATAAAGGAGAGATGGCTCTGAGACGGAAATAAACCAATCATAGGCGTTAAAAATTTCGCTGCTAATCGTTTGGAGGTTTGTCATTGGTTAAATATATTTCAATACTTTAACGATCTCGCTACCGGACTCCTATGTGAACAGGCCCTAACGCGCACGCTGACGGACGCAGTGGAAACAGGTCCTTACGCAAATCAAGAGCTTTAGTCCCGAGACATACGAAAATATTGCCATAAGTGGCATCATGGCCTGTATGCTTGATATCCACAAACAGAGCTCCTAAATATCTAGCAGCCTTAACCTAAATAATTGGGAAATTTAGGAGCCTTTTCTACCAATGTGCGCTGCTGTCGATTACAAAAACACGTCCCAATGACGTCATTTTTATGCGAAATTTCCTCTTGCCCCGCGACCGAGGTTCTTTAATACTGCTATTAACCACACCGATGAGTGATAATCTAATATATAAAAATGAATGTTTGTATCTCTGTAATTGTATAGAAATCCACAGTTTAGGAGCAACGATCGTGAAATTTTACATACAGGCGTCTTTAAAAACAGCCGAGGGTCTGAAGAACTTCAAAAATTGAAATTAATTACCGTTGATTTTTAATTAATAAAAAACCAAAAATTTTGAAACTAAATGTAAGATGTTACACTTTGTGGAATCACCACTCTGAATATGGCGTCCACGTTAGGCTTAGCTGGCAAACAGCGAGCGAAAAGATAAAAATAAATAAAATCAAAAAGTTTCAAGTTATATATTAAACCAGAATAATAAATGAAAATAATAATCTTTCAAGTCAGATTTTATACTCTAAAATAAATCGGATCCAACGGCATATTGACACTATCACACGCGATGGAAAATTCGAATCAACCACGCTAAGTGTCACAAGATCATTTTTAATCGCTACTGCAACCCCCCTCGCTTATGTCTTTGTGTCTATTGAAGAGTTAAAGACTAATCTTCTATCCTGCTAACTTATTTCTAACTTAAAACTCCTCTTACTCCATAAATACATGTATATTCACCAACCCATAGCAACTTTCCAGTAATTTTAGTACAAATATTCTCCTATTTACACACTACACTAGCATGATATTGTGGCGCATTCGGTAAGAGCGTTAATTTACTATACTACATGACGCGGGTTCGAATACGGATCGTACAGATTTTGCTAAACCTGTATTTTCAGCTTTTTTATGGAGGCTTTTTTGTTTCAGCTTTTATTTTATTATTTTTTAAATTATTATTATTATTATTTTTATTTATTATTTTTTTTAATTATTTTTATTTTATTTTATTATTTTTAAAAATTATTATTTTTATTTTATTTTATTTTTCATATTATTAATGTGTATAACATTTCGTATACTTTTTTTTCTATGTTATTTATACTGTGTTAATTTTTTAATGGATTTTGGTAGGTTTATTATAAATTTATGTATTTTATGTTTTACTTTTCAGGAATTTTTGCTCCAATGATAAAGGCTAAATCTTTTCTATGTTATCTATACTGTATTTAGTTTTTAAATTGATTTTGGTTAACAAACATTCGACAATTTGACATTTTTACTTTTCAGCTTTACTTTCCTAAAGACAATTTGACATTTTTCCTTTTCAGCTTTTAGTGGTTTATTATAAATGTATATATTTTATGCTTTACTTTTCAGGGTTTTTTTGCTCCAATGATGAAACGCTAAATCTAGCTGAATTCTGAAGAAATTATTGTAAATTTATGGTTTTTTATGTTGGGTTTTCTTTTTATTCACGTGTATAACATTTCACATGCTTTTTATTCTATGATATTTATACTGTGTTTAGTTTTTAAATTGATTTTGGTTAACAAACATTCTTAAAATCCCGGGCAACGCAGGATAAATTATCACCTGTGTAGGTTGATAATTTATAAATTTTAAAACTGTTACCACATGTATATTTACAGATCCACAAGAACTTTCCAATATTTTTAATTAATAAATAACCAACAACTCTCGATTCACAAGCGTACAGTAGATGGCGCCACTATTTTAATTTTTTTTGTGTCTATTTCGTTGTTATGTGACGATAAATTTATTTAAAGTACCAGATAAAGAAATCACATGATCAGCGTTTAATAAATTAAATTGTAAAAATTAATCTTTAAAAATTCACCAAAAATTAGAAAATGGAGGTAAAGATGCGAAAAGAATTTCATTTTAAAGGAATTTTTATGATCTTTTTCGTGATATAAATTTTACAACCCTCAAATTATTATTTTAAATGCAAACTTGAAAAAAGTTACAAAAACAGATTAAAAATTTAATTTAAAAAAATCTAAGAAGAATTTTTAAAAAATCTTTCTTAGTGCACCCCTACATTATAAGAAGAATCGCCATGCAAAATTTCAGTCCTTTAGGCTATGTACACATGAGAGCGTTGCAACGCGCGCTCTGGGGCAGTTGACTACTGTTTTTTGACAGGCATATTTCTATTTTTTTACAAAGTGCAGAATAAATAAGATATATATGAAATACATGAATTTTTCAAAATGAACTTATGCGAAATTTTCAAATGTTATTATTTTTAAATTTTTTTAAACATTTGAATTAAAATAAGGGAGTTTGATGTTACATGAAAGATACGCAACTTCGTGCCCAATATGCTAATGTATATTTTTTATTTTATGATTTATGTATTTTATTATTTTTCTGATATAGAACCACAATAATACATTCCCTGAGTACATTATAAATTTACATTTCTTTAAATTTTCTCTCCCCTTTCTATCTACAGATGATATTTTTTGAATGTAATATTTTTTGAATGTTTTTCGTGATATAAATTTTGCGACCCTCAAATTATTATTTTAAATGCAAACTTGAAAAAAGTTACAAAAACAGATTAAAAATTTAATTTAAAAAAATCTAAGAAGAATTTTTCAAAAATCTTTCTTAGTGCACCCCTACATTATAAGAAGAATGGCCATGCAAAATTTCAGTCCTTTAGGTTCAACGGTTTGGTCTGTACTTTGTATGTCAGTCAGTCAATCAGTCAGTTAGTCAGGTACGGAACTCTTTTATATATATATAGATTTTTATTACTATCTCTATATCGTAACGTTAACTTCATGCGCACACATTATTTTTAACTGGCATTCAATTGGCTGTTAAAACTTTATATTTACATCCTATTTAAAAGAAGTAGGGTGTAAATTGTAGGGTGGAAAGTTGGTAAAATTAAAATTTTGTGCAATGTATTTTAATTTCTCGATTAAAAGTAGTTTTTTTCTAAAAATCAATTTATTTCGCTTGAAAAGCTAAATATTTTATGCACGCGGTTTATATTATTATTACTATCTTTATATCGTAACGTTAACTTCATGCGCGAGCATTATTTTCTTATGCTTTTTTTATTATCATCTTTATAATAGCTTTATTTTCATATGGTTTTAAGCAACTATCGTTTTTATTCATATTATGTTGGTTTTTTATTAATTAAAAATTAAGGGTAATTAATTTCGATTCCGGAAGTTCTTATCTTTATTTTCATATGCTTTTTCATTTACGAATTATTCAAATGTTGGTTAAAAAACTTTTGCGTAATTTATATATTTGTGTGTGTTTAATTATTGAAATTAATAAATTTATATTTCTGGAGAGGATGTTTCAGATTTTAGTGGTACTATGATGAAAGGCTGAATATACCAAAATTCTGAGGAGTTTATTATGGAGAGAAAAGGAATTTAATATGTAGAGGATGTTTATAGGAGTTAAATGTGGAGAGGAGTTGAATGGTTTGCAGCCCTCAATCAAACACTTCATTTTTTTAAGAGGCAACGCTGCAGTCATATCATTGTTCTATTGGAAATTTCTGCTGAACCTGTAATTGGAGCTTTTTTTTACCCCAATGATGAAAGGCTAATTCTAGCTGAATTCTGAGGAGTTTATTATAAATTTATATATTTATAGATTTCACAAGGTTTTTTTTCTATGTTATTTATACTGTGCTTAGTTTTAAATTAATTTTGGTTAAGAAACATTAGAGAATTTGACATTTTTACTTTTCAGATTTTAGTATTAAAATGATGAAAGGCTGAAATTCTGAGACGTGTATAACATTTCGCATATATTTTTTATGTTATTTATACTGTGTTAATTTTTAAATTGATTTTGGTTAACAACAAACATTCTTAAAATCCCGGGCATCGTCGGGTACTTCAGCTAGTAGCCTAAATAATAATCTCTAGAAACTGAAGTTATTACACAAGAAGCTTTAGGGCCTGTTCACATAGGAGTCCGTTGCGTAGCGTTAAGGAAAAGATGACATTGAGACGAAAATAAACCAATCATAGGCGTTAAAAATTTCATTCCTAATCGTTTGGAGGCCTATGATTGGTTTATTTTTGTCTCAACGTCATCTTTTCCTTAACGCAACGCAACGGACTCCTATGTGAACAGGCCCTAAGCTTCCTCCTATTCCATCAAAGCAAGTGACGGTCGGTGAATGATACCTTTATCCAATCAACTAGAAATTCAACACCAAACAGCTGAAAAATAAATATAAAAATTGGAAACGCGCCGCTACGAGTTAAACTCAATAGAGAACTATAACTTCGACTTTGTGTTTGAAATACAACAAGGTGCTTCACCTTTTTTTAGTGGTATTCATTAAACCGATAAACAAATTTTCCTTTCACATCTTTTCCTTTTTGAATTACCAATCATGACAGAGTTTAAAGCATACAGAACGGGTGTTTTAAATTTTCTGTTTAACATACATTAACAGCTGCGAAGAATTTTTACAGGGGAAGACAAGAGATCCCATGTCCGAATTTAAAGCTGACGGGACTACTGCTCTTAATTTTCTGTTAAAAGTATATTCTCGGCCATTAATAATCTATGCAGATGAAGACAAGAGACCACGTGACCGAATTTGAAATCTATTGAACTGCTATTTCCAATTCTCAACTAAGGTTAAGAGACGGCATATTGAACTGCTGTTGACGATTGTGTGTTGAAGAAATATATCCTAGGCGATGAGTAATTTACAGAGACGAAGGGAAGAAAGAAAGAAGAGAAAAATCCAGTACATAAAATACGCCACTTTTAGAACGTACATACCGAAAATTCTCAAAGAATTTGATGTTGAATCCAGCATATCTGCGACGGCTGTGGACATAATCGATTCCATAATATTCGACCTGTTTCATCAACTGGCCTCCGAGGCGAAAGACTTGATGGTGCATTCGGGCAAGAGGACGCTCACTGCGCACGATGTACAGTTTGCGTCTGTGAGGTGCTTCAGCGGCCAGGTGGCCAGGCATGCCGTGAGCGAAGGGCAGAAAGCGGTGTCTTTGTTTACACAAGTCAGGAGAAGATGAATTAAAATAAAATATTAAGAGGTACTTTCTTTTGTCCCGTTGTTTATATTCATTCTCTATCTATATATGGCTCCAAATTTAGTAAATGCAATGAAATATCCAGTGATTTTCATAAAGGCAACGAGGTACATTGCTTGCAATAGTTTCAGGTATTAGTAAAGTAAAATTTGGTTGAAACTGGCGATTTTTTAATTTAACAAAAGTAGTTTAATAGAATTAAAGGGCAGCTACTTAAAAGCGGATCATCAGCTGACCTTACAGATGTTCATTTATCATTAAGCCTTAGTCGGGTTCGAAACTCGAATAAGGCTTGAACGTTCGTGGGCCGTCCCCTCGTAGGGAGTAATGTTAAGCTATGGGGAGTTTTCTCTTAGCATTTTTCTAGTAACGGATTATTCAATGCATATTTTTGGATTCTGTTTTCTGCATTTATAAAAAAAGGTACTTACGGAATTTTACGGCCCCTGCGATAAATCGCCAGTTATAGCTGAAAAACGTCGCCGTTTATATATATATATATATATATATATATATATATATATATATATATATATATATATATATATATATATATATATATATATATATTTCTGCCTTGGCGATAAATTTATCACCAAGGCGCCAAGGGGGCCGTAAACTTCCGTAAGTACCAAAAAAAAAAACGTTAAAGTGAATTTTCTTTTTAATTTTAAAATTTCAGTTGTTAATGTTTACAAGGTATCAAATCGTCGCTGTCAATTGCTACAAATTAAAAGTGTTTATTTTTTCGAAAAAACATTTTGAAAATCCCGCGCTTTGCGTTTTAAAGCTTATTTTCATGAGTGCAAAACACGGAACTCAAAAATTTGCCTTTGCTTATTCGGTTACTATACGAATTCGATTATCGTTCTTACTAAGTCAATACTTTGCATACACACATGCTAAAGTTTAACTCTAAGTTTGAGGACCTCACGGCATAGTGGTTAGTGTGGAAGTTGCCTCGCTGTGGGCTTGGGTTCGAAACCCCATTAAGGCTTGAACGTTCGTGGGCCGTCCCCTCGTAGGGAGTAATGTTGGCCCACCTAAATGGTGCTCCCATAATAAAGTGGCTAACAAGATTTCGCTGCGTTGATGGGGTGAATGTCTTCACGAGTCAAGTACCCGCAGCACTGAAAAAAAAGTTAGCGAAATACTAGTGTGTAATAAACTTTTGTGAGGCTACAATTCGAATTGCAGGATGTGGAGAGACATACAATTTTATGTTTCCCTTTCCAATGAACGATGAAAACTTCAAGAAATGCATTAAACTGCTTAAAAATTCGGTCGTGGAGAAAAAAATTGCCTCTCTAAGCATCCGATCAAAATGGAAATTTCACTTGGCGACAAAGGGAAACAAAATGCCTGATGCAACAGGTCTCCTGACAGGAGCCTGTTAGCATTCCTTTTGAATCGTATTGGTTTGACGTTTAACGTGGTCATTACGTTCAGTTCCGTGACTGGTTGAAATTTTTATCACTGACGCTATGCTCCACACTGGAAGCAGTGTGAGAAAGGCCTTGGGTTGTTCTATAATCCATTGCTTTATCTGATGGTCAACAATAGTAGTGAAGTAGCCAAGTTTTGTTTTGGGAGTAATAATTAAGCACCAAAATAACGCCGTAAAATTTTAAATGATTTGAAAGGCAAACAATTCTTCCTTTGTTATTTCTTTACTTACTTGGCTTTATCGATGTATTTTCCGACGTATGCCATTCCGGCAGCACAGCTGAGGCCTTGGCCGAGGGAACCCGTGGCGACATCCACAAAAGAGAGACGCTGAAAAGAAAGTGTTAGAAATGCGTTGAGGTGCTTTTCACGACGTGAAATGAGGTTGTCAATTTTCACAATGTTTTTATTAACTTGCTTTCTTGTGTGTTTGTGTGTGTGTTTGTCTAGTACAAATCTTGCAATCGATTTTTAACTAACTTCCCGACTAGCTACACAGTTGAAACTTTTAGAATAGCTCAGAACACGATGACAATGCATTATTTTAATACTTTTAGCCATCTTTAAGCATATTTGAATCAATTTTCAGTTAATTTTGTTTTTTGAGTGGTGCAGCCATCTATTGGCCGAAATGGGAACTAAAAGTCTAATGCAAGTTAACTTCCAATTAACTTCATTTTCTTTCAAGTTGATGGGATAATTCATCAAAAAAAATTAAAGAAGTATTTATTAATACATAAAATTGTCAAGTTTATATGATTCAACAAAAAATTTAAAAGCATGGTATATAAAAAGTCTTTTTATCTTGTAATTATTGCCATGTTTTTATTAACTCGATTTCTTGTTTTTTTTTTTTTGTGTGTGTGTTTGTCCAGTACAAATCTTGCAATCGATTTTAAACTAACTTCCCGACTAGCTAGATATTTGAAACTTTTAGAAATGCTCAGAACACGATGACAATGCATTTTTTTGATAATTTTAGCCATCTTTAAGCAGGATTGAATTCATTTCAGTTAATTTTGTTTTATAGAATAGTGCAGCCATCTATCGACCGGGACGGGAATGAAAAGTTCAACGCAATTGATTACGCATTTAATCATTTTCTTTCAAGTTGATGGGATAATTCATCAAAAAAAATTTAAAAACTGCTTATTAATACATAGAATTGTCAAGTTTATATGATTCAACAGAAAATTTAAAAACATGGTATATAAAAAGTTTTTATCTTGTAATTATTACTTCATCATTTATGTAATTTTCCGGCTACCAAATATCGCTAATTGCTAGCTTTGGTCGAAAATGTCAAAAGTTAACAATGCTATTTTCTCGAATGGAGTTCTTCAACCTTTCAGGACCGGGGAATGAACGAATCAATGAAATCGGGCAGCACGTCGTTCGAATGAAATCCCGAAGGCACGTTCAGTAGTAGATATACATTTTTATATGTTAATTGCGCTAGTTTAAAAACGATGTTATACTATCGATGACCACATTTGGCAGTATAAAGATGGAAAATGCTTTATGCGTTTCGTTAAAAAGCTTTAATGAAAGTAATAAGGAAATAAAACCCTATAAAAAGAATGGTACCGTACTTGCAATTTAGGATTAGTATTTTACGGTTGATTCTATTGTTAAAGAGTAAAAATATTTTACGGGTTTTAACAGTAAATTTAAAGGTAAAACTGTTATATGTGGACAACATTTTTAATCTAGTTTTTGTTTGACAGTAAATATAACTATCAATTCGAAAAATTTGCGGTAGAATTGTGCACATTTAAGGCTGCTGTGTATTAACCTTATTGGATTTGCTCACCTCAATGTTAACCCATGGAGAGAAAATGTGTCTACTATTGACAGCTACATAAATGTTGATGATCCAATAAAAATGGTATTTTCAGGTAGCCTGAACACCTTGCGACAGGATTCATTTTATAAATTTCGACCACCAAAGGAATTGAGGAGTGCTTAAAACACACTATACCAGATTTTTTCCCCGGATAATTTAAATTTAAAAATTTTATTTGCATTTTTTTAAAACGAAAAATGCCTCAAGGTGTCAAATTTCTTTCTCAATTACGGAGTATACTTAAAAAAAAAATCTTTCAATCCAAGTCAGACATCCTTGGACACGTTTTCTCCATAGGTTTACATCGAGGTGAACGAATCGAATTGGGTTAGTACACAGTAGTCTTAACCTTTAGCTTACGGGGCCCATTTTTCCTATTCCTTCTTTAGAAAGGGAAATTTCATAGCCCCTTTGTAAGAACACGGTCATTAAAGTTGTTAAATAAATAAATAAATAAATAAATAAATATATATATCTATATATATATATACCGGGTGCATCATAAATTCGTGCAAAGTTCAAAAATTTATAATAAAAGAAGTAATGCTCGGAAATTTTTTCTGTTTGCGCCAATAAGATCAGGGGGACATTGGATTTTTTCCATGTAAAACAAAAAAAGTTTCCAAAAGTAACCGAAAGAGGGCGCTCACACGTCATACTGAGACGTTTTATGCAAATCGGGCAAACTCAAACAGAAAATCAAACAGATCACAATAACATGAAACTGTGCATTTATTTTAAAGTAACAGATGTTCACCATTACTACCAGCACAAGGTAATAGGCAAGTGAGGCGATTCACTAAGCCCATTACAGCGGATTCTAGCATCGATGACAGCGATTGTCTGTCGAATGACATTTTTCAGTTTCACCAAAGTGGTTGGGGAGCCCCGGTACACATGAGACTTTAAGTATCCCCCAACTAAAAATTTGCTGGGGTTAAGTCTGGTGATCGTGAGGGCCACTGAACCTCACAACCGCGACTTATAGAACTCAGTCTTCAGTGAAAGATTCCAACAGGGACGTCATGATATCACGTGAAATGTGGGTCGGGACACCATCCTGCATGAAGGTGACAACAAGTAGCACAAGTCTCTCCTGCAATGCAGGCTTAACGTGGTCACGCAAAAGCGCCCTCTTTCGGTTACTTTTGAAAACTTTTTTTTTACGTGGGAAAAAAATCCAATGTCCCCCTGATCCTATTCGAGCAAACAGAAAAAATTTCCCGAGCATTATTTCTTTTATTACGAATTTTTGAACTTTGCACGAATTTATGACGCACCCGGTATTTATATTCATTCTTAGGCTCGTATTCTTGAGATACATGCTATCCCACCCCGTAAGGAAAAGGTTAACGGGATAAGTTATCGAATTTTGTATGGATATTTTTACTGGGAAGAAAGAAAACGAAAAAGGATTTAGAGGAAATAAAATAATGTAGTGCTGTACATAAAAATAATGTAGTGCTGTACATTAGATCACATCCTGCTGTAGATCACATCGTGCTGTACTTAGATTACATCTCGTTATGAATAATTCACTGAAAAATTACTCTAAAGTTCATTACAAAATGGTTTCGCAATTCTTCCTCATGGCCTTATCTAGAGATGGGGCAGCTTAAATCCCTCTTGTGTGAACTCAGAGAATAAACGTTGTTCATAAAATTTTACCGGCAAAAAAAAAACAATTGAAGGTTACACAGCACGCAGTTACTTACAGGTGTAGGATGTCCTTCTAAATCGGAATCAATTTTCCTCAGGTTCAGAAGATCATCGACTGAGAAAAGTCCAGCTTCTGCCCAGGCGGCGTACAATATGGGCGCAGCATGACCCTGAAAATAGAATGATACAAAGACCCCTATAAACAATGTAATTAATAAACTAATAAAACAATGTCTCAGTTGTAATAAAATAGAGAAATTGATTTTTACGTATAGTAATGTACTATAAACGTAATAAGAATTCGATTCATTATATTAATTATTAGTAACTAAGGTAAAATTTCAGCATTTATTAATTAATTTTATAATTTTCAAAAACAAAATCTTTATACGATGCATCGTATAATTTCGCAGATCTCCCTTCCCCGTGTTAAGCTAGGGTGAAATAAACCCCTCTGTATTTTTTTTTTCTAATCGTAGATTACCAAATATATGTTTTTGGATTTCAGGTTTCTGCATTTGTAAATATATCTTTACATGCGGTGTGCGTGTTTTTCAAAAATCTTTTTATTTTACTTAAAATTTTTCCAGAAAACAGGTTTAATTTTGTTGCAATACGTAACAGTAATTTAATGCCCAGTAAAAAATTCTACTGTTGATTTTAAAATTTTAAAAGCTACGAATTTTTATTAAAACGTCTCCCTTGATATACTCGTACAGATTTTTTAAAAATTCAAAAATGTGTATTAATCTACCTGTGATTAGAAAAATACCGACGGGAAAGTTTCCCACAAGTTAACAAGGGAAACGAAGACCTGCGATAAGCACTGATGATAGTATTATGCGATGTGCAAAAATGTTTTAATATAATTTGATTGAAACCAACACACACACATATATATATATATACCTTTCTCTAAAGAAATAATGCCTTGCAAAATTGCTTTTGGTTTCCAAATATGTACCCCACATGCCTGACTGGACAGTTTATGATTTCAAAATTTAATTAGGAGACTCTGTCAGCGACATACACCTCTCACTTGCCCTCATATGACCCTTGCAGAGCACAATGGGTGTGGCTCCGGTTTTAGCGTTTGCTATTGGGTACCACAGAGTCCGACTATTCCCTTGGTTGTTGTTACTTATGCCCCCTGATTGGAGTACTGTAGACCAGGTCCACATAGGTTTGTGGGCTGAGGGGTGCGGCTCCGGTTTACGATGCCACAACAAAGGTCGTACTCCTGTTTAGCCAGGTTCCATCGTAATTTTGACAGAGCATCCCTAGGGACGACATCTGGGTGGATCGTACTTTCTTCCACCCTCTTTGACCTCATAGAATAACTTTCCGGTCTACAGTTTTACGTGTCCATAGTCGCCCAGTGGCTAGGTGGTCACCCAGTGGCAAAAGGAAGGTCTAGAAAGGGGAGCTGCAACCCATCGTCCATCGCCGGTGTCATCGTTTATTAATAAAAATTCTTCTGTGATTGTGTTTTATGTGTCTGTTTCATTGTATTCATATGTACACCGGACTGGGGTGTGGCAGTCGTCAGCCCCAGGGACTTTAGCAACACACACACACGCACACGTGTCCATATCTGGCTGAGACACGAAGTGGCGTTTGTCGGGATTCGTACCGAGCGCTCCCAGTTCCGAGCCCGGCGCGCTATTATTAGGCAACCCCGGATTCCTCTAACTTGGTACAACCACGATTTTGACCGAACAACCTTCTGGGGAGATATCTGGTGGGCCTCCTACCCTTACAAACCCCATGGAGAGATTTTCCGGCCAACAGATTTAAGGTGCACAATATCCATCTTAGACAAGAAAGGTTTCGGTGACATTTTCCGGGACTCCAACTTAGCCAGCTTCCGAAGCGCTCATCACTAGAATGCTCGACGACTCCCTTTATAAGGGCAAATTACCACTAGAAAGACGGCTGCCGTCATTTTGAACATTTTGACATACCATTGAGCTCTACGTCTGTATTTATGTCCTCAGGCTTCTGAAAATTAATGACTTTTTCTAATTTTACGCGAAATATGCACACACATTTACAAAATTATATTCGATAGTAAAGAGGGGGAGAAAATGGGTTGTATACCTACTAAGACTGAAAGCCTTCGATTTGACGGCAATATAGAAAACAAGCAGAAATCTTTAAAATATTACCGGAAAAATGTTAGTTACTTTTCGTCTCTTCCCCCTTTTGCAAACAATTTCCGAAGATTTCTCTTTGGAAATATTGGTGAAATTTTGCTCTCCGGAGGACCGTTATGGAGGAAGGTAATCCTACATTAAAATCCCTCTATTTTAAAATGCTATGAAAATTTTACCAAAATAATATTTGTTTTCATGATTTTTTATCCCATTTGAACTAATAATCTATGTATTTAATCAGTACTGTCTATTTAAAAAAAAAAGTACTCCGAACGTACGCAGATTTCTTAAGTATTCAGAGGGTAACACATTTGAACACCACAAAGAGGAATTTTGTTAATTTAAAAAATAATTTCCTTTTGGGTGTACATTTTCTTTTGTTTAGATTGTTATAGGACAGAATGGAGAGTTTTTGGTGAAGTAAATGAAATAACTGTGCCGCGGGGCTGTAATCCTAGAATTAAATACTTTGAAAAGGTTGACATTACCCTGTATATAGTTGACTGTTCTCGTCATTTTTTTTATTAAATACAAGTAAAACTTGCAAATAACAAAAACTTTTATATTAATATTTTATTTCTCAGACGTGATCACCATCTTGAAGTACGAATGTGGAACAGAAGAATTTGAATTGCAGTCACGTCACATTCAGTCCTGTTTGGATTATGGAGTTAAAATATTTCGCATGAAAAACTTTTATGTGTTCAATAATATTTATACAGTAGAAAATTTTTAGCATTCGATATCATAGATATATTATTCTAATAATTATTTCATAAATTGTAGCCTGGTTGGAAAAATAAAACAATGGCCAATAGCATCTACTGATCCCACTTCAGTGCTGCCATCTATGTATAGAAGAGCAAGATATAATAACTAGAAGTAATAAAATTTTAATCTTCAAGTGCATGGGCCTACTTTTACAGGTCGAAGTTCCTTTTCGGTCTGAGTCGATCCCGCGGATCACGCTAAAATTCGGCACACTTTCACATGACCCTATTAATAGGGGCTATTTCTGCGGTCTCGTGAAACTCCCGTCTATATAAATAAAACAGTTCCGTAACTGACTGACTGACTGACATAAAACGCACAGACCAAACCGCTGGGCCTAAAGGGCTGAAATTTTGCATGGCGATTCTTCTCATAGTGCAGGGCCGCCCAGAGGCGGGGGGGGGGTAACTGGGGCACTTTGCCCCAGGCCCCCAACTACCGGAGGGGCCTCAAAAAATTTTAAAAATTTATTTATTAGATTTCCTCCGAAAAAAAATTCTGAAAATTGTACCATACTTCAAAATTCAAAATAATCTGCTGAAAAAAGGGGCCCCCCAAAAAAAATTATTCGATAAATCAGATTTCTCTTACTACAAAATAGTCTTCTGAAAAATAGTCTTGGAGCCCCCAACAGAAGTTTGCCCCAGGCCCCGTAAAGTCTCTGGGCTGCCCTGTCATAGTGTAGGGGTGCACTAAGAGAGATTTTTGAAAAATTCTTCTTAGATTTTTTTAAATTAAATTTTTAAGCTGTTTTTGTAACTTTTTTCAAGTTTGCATTTAAAATAATAATCTGAAGGTTAAAAAATTTATATCGAGAAAGATCATAAAAATTCCTTTGAAATGAAATCTTTTTCGAATCTTTACCTCCATTTTCTGATTTTTGGTGAATTTTTAAAGATTAATTTTTAGAATTCAATTTATTAAATGCCGATCACGTGGTTTCTTTTCTTTTTGTGATAGTTTAAACTAATTTTGCGTCACGTGCATAACAACGAAATAGACAACAAAAAAATTTTTTTTTTCTTGCTAATGCGTCAGACGATTGGACATTATCCAAAAAATATTAAAATATAGTAAAAGAGATGTTTCTCAAACTGTACTATATTAACTGTGCTATAATCTTTAGTATGTTCTATTAGATTTAATTTGAATATTTTCTTCTCATTATTTTGTCTAAAAAAATATCCGTTACGATTTTTTATAAATATATTTTTTTGTTTTTTTTACACCAATTGCATACATTGATCGTTGTGTGTATATATATATATATATATTGGCCTTAATTGCTTACATTGACCGTTGTATTTAATTTGAATGTGCTCCGTAGCGAAGTACGTGTATTCAGCTAGTTTCCATATAAAAATTCGTCACTTTTCGGCATTGCTATTTTATAATTCTACGAATAAACTTATCAAACAGCCTTATCTGTTATTTCGTTAATCTTTTTTTTTTCTTTTTTTTTGGCATCGGAAAATAAACTTCTAATGTTTAATGAGAATATACCAAAGGCTCGCCTAAAAAAATTTGCTGAAAAAAATATGCTTAGAAGTATCTTGCGAGAAATTTTATATCCTTTTAAAGATGAGAATATTCCGTTCCGAGAAAAAATAGGCTGAAAAGAACAAATATACAGGAGGGCCACTACAGCATATAACGTTGCACCTGACTTTGTAATCGTTGTAGAAACGTGTTTTAACGCAGGATTACGTTTCTCAATAACGGTCCTCAGGAGAGGAAAAAAATTGTCCTGCGTCGCGAGTTATGCGCAAAGCAGTAAACAGTTAAACAGAAAAATACCAAAATGCGCAAAAAAAAAAAGAAGAAAAAAGCAGGTAAGCAACGATAAGTAATCCTATGTTAATAACCCGCGTTAGTTTCGTTAGAAGAGACTACCTGAAATATATTTTCTTTTAAATTCTATAAGGTCGTCTGCACACGGGGCAACTCAAAAGAAACTGATAACTGACTCGAATCACAAACCAGCACCAACACGGGCTGGTTTGTGATTCGAGTCAGTTATCATTTTCTTTTGAGTTGCTCCGTGTGCAGACGGCCTAAGTTCTGGAAAATAAATCTGTCCCATATTGGATGAGTTTTAGCTTGCTCGATAGCATATTTATGTCCCCAAGTACTGATAACTTAATTTTGTAATGATGAGTGATGACCTAATGGACTTGTATTTGTTTCTATTGATAACTTCTCAGTCGGCTCTTATCGGTGCTCTTCAGCAAATAGGTTTTTGAATAGCGACTGACAGCGCACGCATGCATTTCTTTTATTTCAATCTCATTATCTCACGTTGAAGCTGACTCCTGAGTCAAATCCATTGTTACTAGGCGTTTTTACTGTGTCTAGAGTAAGTACGTTGCATCATAAATTTTTAGGTGACAAGGAATTCTATTTTAGGGGGTCGTGTTTCTTCTTTGGAGTGTAGCACAGACAACAGCTGGAAACTCAGTAGGTTTTGCACGGAAAGAAAAGAAATCATGATGTAAAAAATATTTAAAAATGATTTGAAATAAAGTATAAGTATTGTAAATTTTTGAGCTATTTTATATGTTCTAGTGTCAGGCAAATTTTTTATGGTTAAGATAAATATCAATAAGTAATGTTATATATTATCAGGTCACTTAATTAATAACGGGCATCGCTACAATCCAAATTCCTTTTCTTTATTTTAAGTAATAGATAAAAATAAAAAGGGTTTTGAAAAACACAGGCATCACATTGCAAGGTCTAATTTGAAATGCGGATTTCATAATTTAGAAAAAATATTTCAGGTAGTCTCTTCTAACGAAACTACCGCGGGTTATTAACGTAGGATTACTTATCGTTGCTTACCCCCCCCCCCCCCCTCTGTTTTTTTTTTGTTGACTTATTTTGGTACTTTTCTGTTTAATTATTTGCTGATACTGGGTTTGGCGCGCTGCCAAAACTATAACTCGCGACGGACTCTGAATTTTTTCTTTCCGGAGGACCGTTATTGAGGAACGTAATCCTACGTTAAAATATGCATCAGCTAATCCGCAATTAGAAAGATACTAAGAGGAAAACTCCCCGCGGCGAAACGTTAGCACTGATGATTTTCTCTGGTCAACTGCCGCCGTAAGTTTTATCTTCGCCTTCATGTATGATTATTAATTTTTTAGCCCATGTATAACAAAGCTAAACTGGCTTTAAAATAGTGCTTTTTAAAGCTTTTTATCGTTTCCGATCCCAAAATTTTTCATATCGTACTCAAAATTTGACTGATCGAGGCTTAAAGTATCATGTATATTTATAGGATTGTGGGTGACCATAAGCTATACAAAACTATTTTCAATCGGAATTCTGAATGGGCACTTTTTCGGAGGCCAGAAGACCCTATTCATTCTATTAATTCTGAACACAAAGATGTCAAACCGAAGTGGTCGTAAAAAAGGAGCCAGAGCGCAATAATGTTAATCATCAAGGTACAGATAGCCTTGGAGATGTACATTTGCGCTTTACGTACCGCCCATTTGGCAGGCTCTGTGCGTTTTGTCATCTTGTTTTCTAAGTTTTGTACCGTGATAGAGAATGGTACTTTGGATCACTGCACTTTGTAAGCCACCATTAAAAATTGAGAGAAATTAGGAATGCCTTTCCTTACGATGTACTCATGGCTCTCTTGCTATTTTTAACTTCCCCATGGAACTTTACAATCATCAGAATACGAATTTTTTTTTTGATTTTTTATCAAAAGCACTTCTTACTTTAGAACGTTTTCCTTTTTTAACATCTTGTATTCTGCTATGGGCCAATTCTCTTATCATGAAATTTTTATACCTTGAAAATTTAAATTTTTAACTTTTATTTACTTTGATTTTTAAATT
This sequence comes from Dolomedes plantarius, assembly GCA_907164885.2. Lineage (NCBI taxonomy): Eukaryota > Metazoa > Arthropoda > Arachnida > Araneae > Dolomedidae > Dolomedes > Dolomedes plantarius. Next base: position 122,777,798 of record OU015490.1, on the reverse strand, counting down.
TTCAACTTTTTAATTTAAATTTTATTCTCTCAGTTTAATTACTACCTGTTATCTATATATTTAAGTTGCTAAGCCGAATTTTTGGGCAGTCCGTAAGAGAAAACTACTGCATCCATTGAATTCATTTTGGTCTTAAACGAAAGATTTCAATCTATAGATGTGTCAAATTTGGTTTTTGTAACCACAATTTCTATTAATTATCGATAATTTGCAATTAAATATTGATTTCTGCGCATGCTCGGTGACATGTTTAAATCTGTCTTTGGAAACTAACTGGTTCTGCGCATGCTCAGTGACATGTTTCAATGATAAACACGTAAATTCCGAGGAGTCTCTCTAGATCTCTCTCTGCCATTTTTATTTTTATGATAATTATGTTTGTGAAATATAAGATTAAACCTGATGAAAATTGTTTATTTCGTGCTGTTTAATGAGTGATAATTTACAATTTAAAAAAAAGTGCTTTCTGCGCATGCTCAGTGACATTTTTAAATCTGGCTTCAGATACTCACTAAGCACGAGCTCGCTTAAACACATTAATTTGTTTCTGCGCATTATTATGATTTTCAACATTTGGCAATGATGTGTTGAGTATAATTTGTGTATTAGCACATTTATTTACTATCTACCCGTCATGTTTTGACGGGTACCAACTAGTTATTTTTAAATTTTTTATTCCTCTCTATCTTTTTAAACTTTTTTCTTAACTCTAAATTTTAATTACTTAGCACATGTACCTTGAAACATTTTCCTTTCCCGGGCAGGAGATGGCCGAATGGCTAGCATTCGGTTCAGATCCTGTGGGTTCGAGTCCCACTCTTGGCATGGATATTTGTAGCCCTTTCGGAATTGGCTTTAAACTGTAGATCCCGGTCTAATTAGCCCTCGTGTAGTAAAAAGTCGACGGTAGCGCTCCAAACCTAACGTAACTAACTGAAACATTTTCCTTGCTACAGGCAATAAAGTCGCCAAGATCAATAAGGAACTGCTCTTCTAAAGAGACAATTACGTCTGATGTACTCATGGGCTATGCCTGGTTGAAGACCCTATAGCAAAGTCGAAACCTAGGCCCTAAGTTACCTGTGCGCTAGAGATGTACTATGTTCTTGCTTGAAGCACCGCCCACTTGGCGGACTTTATACATTTTGTCACGTGTCTGAGGACTCTTTCAGTGCAAAGTTCGTGTTTTTTCCAGTTTCTCCTCAGTTTTGCGATTAAGTACCGGAGCTGTAAGAAGAGAAGTGAAATGAAATTCGGATTTAGTTACCTTCGAGAGAATAAATCTGTCGTTGGCAGGATCTTTCGGAGCCGATGTCCTGTAACGCATGATGTGGAAGAAGAGAACGGACATGATTTCTGCGATGGAGGAACATGACGTAGGATGCCTAAAAAAGAGGAAGAAAAGTTTTAAGTCGACAGTTTTATCTAAAAGATCAGACCAATCAAAAACCCGCCTCTCAAGTTTACCGGTGATGCCGCTGCTACTGAAGAAAACATACATTGCTAATAACTCATTGCACGCGCTCGGGGCGTGTTAGAGGTTAGCCTGTCGGAATTCGGCATAGAGGGTGCTCGGTTCAAATTTCGACGAGCGCCACGGAAGGCTCTTGTGTTTCACACGGGTATGGGCATCAGTGGCGCACCCAAGGGGTGGGACAAGGGGTCCTCCCTTCCCAAAGAAATAGAAATTGCATTATGAATATTGAATTAGCATTATAAATATTTTTATCCGTGCAACTCGCCCCTCCCCCCAAGATTAAATTCTGAGTGCACCACTGATGCATGCTCAATCTGTAGGCCAAAAAGTCCTCCCGTGTGATTCGTTGGGGTGGGAGGAGGGTACAAGCCCACCTGAAGTTGCCCCTGGGGGTGCTCGATGCGGTGGCACAGGGGCTACGACCATTGTGGTATCCAATAGCCATGAGCTAAACAGAAGCCGTATCCCTTCGCAGCCTCCAAAGAGTCTCTTTCCGATTTATCCAAAACAGAGGAGCGCAAGTACCCAAAGATGACACAAAGAGGACCCAAAGTCTCTAAAGGGAGCGCAAGTACAACTACTACAACTCATTCCTTTTGTTGCCATCCTTAAAATGAAAATGATTACAAGATAAAAAGAACTTTTTAAAAACCACGTTTTTAAATTTTCTGTTGAATCATATAAACTTGACAATTCTATGTATTATTAAATACTTTTTAAAATTTTTTTTGATTAATTATCCCATCAACTTGAAAGAAAATGAAGTTAACTGGAAGTTAACTTGCGTTTAACTTTTCGTTCCCGTCCCGGCCGTTAGATGGCTGCACCAGTCTATAAAACAAAATTAATTGAAAATGAATTCAATGCTGCTTAAAGATGGCTAAAAGTATTAAAATAATGCATTGTCATCGTGTTCTGAGCTATTCTAAAAGTTTCAAATGTCTAGCTAGTCGGGAAGTTGGTTAAAAATCGATTGCAAGATTTGTACTGGACAAACACACAAGAAAGCGAGTTAATAAAAACATGGTAATAACTGAAGCTAATTGAAGTTGAAGTATTAAAATCATAATCCTGTATTCACGTGAGACGAAAGGGGAGTCATTCTGAGTTTCATTGCTACCACCTGTCGTCATGAAAAGTGACATTTACGGAAAAGTCATATCTTTTTCTGAAATGGTGATAGACTCGATAATGGGTCACTGATCCCAATCAACCAAAAAGTTTTGCAACGAAAGGCGGAACGAATATTTTTGTATTTAATTGGGGCTGGTACAACGAGTTTAAAAAAATTGGTATTGAATAAATAAAAACTATTCCAGTAACTTATGGCGGTAGCCTCAGACCTGTCTTTATGTTAAGCTTTGGAGATTATTTCTCCAAGCATTTTTCTATTTCAAGATTAGTAAAATCATATTTTTAAATTCTGTTTTCTTTTATCATATGGAAATCTAGCTTTTAATGGAGCGCGTGTGTTTTTCAAAACAGTTTTTTCTTAAGTCCCTAATTTTCAAAACAGAATTTTCCTTCGTCTAGCGAAAGACATCGACAGTTTAATGCCGTATTAAAAAAATTAATTGTTAAAATTCTCCGAGCTTTATTTTAATCACCTTTTTCATGGGCAAAAAACAAGAGTGTCTAAATTTAGGCATTTTCTAATCTGTGATTATTAAAACGCCGAGATGAAAATCTCCCACAACCTTATGAGGGGATTGCGAGGTCAACTGACACGCCGCCTGGATTATAAAACGATTTTCATTCCATTTCTCTTACAGTAATTTCTACTTTAAAACGCACTTATGTATTTGTTTAAGCATGGACTCTGATTTAACGTAACAGACGTAGGAATCACTTTACAGTGAAAGTGCGATTTAACGCCTTGGTGAACCTCCTGACGAAAACAAGAGCTATAAAATCAGCCGAGCGGAAAGACGCTTTAACTGCTGTAAATGGAGAGGTTAAATTATCCAATTGAGACCCCGGGATTTTCAGCGTAATGAGGCGGAATAGCCGTGCTTTATACGTAAAGCAACTTGGAAGGTCCTTTGACTTGATCGGTAACGCAATGTGTGTAAGTTATTCAGAAACTGAAAAGAAAAAAACCCATCTGTATGAATACCTATAGCATTAAAAAAATAATTTTAAATGATTATTGCTTCCTCATTTTCTACTTATTACGTTTAAGAAGAGGGTTTAGTTGATTGAGAACGCTACGGTAAACTTTTTCGTAACAAAGACTAATTGGATAATGTATGCATATGTATATATCTATGTATATGTACACACACACACATATATACAGGGTGATTTTTTTATAAACTGACACTACTCAGAGCCATATGCAGCGCGATCTATCAGCCAGAATTCCACCAAAATTGATAGAGGAGTTAAGGATGACATGGGAAAGAGTTTCCGTGAAAAAAAAAATAGTTCCAAAAGTCGCCGATAGCGGAAAATATGGCGCGACGCCGGGATTTGATCCGAGAACCCTCAGCCCCGAAAGCCAGCGCGCTGTATCACAAGGCCGCCACAGACTCCCATGATCCAATCTCTAATTAGCCAGTTCGACACTCACCCCGGCACAACGGTAAATTTAATTTCGTTTGTCCACGTGATTATCTGTGGCGAAATATGTCGTGCGACAGCTAGGCGCCGAACAGAAAAACGCGAGAATAGTTATAGTCCGACCACGGAAGCAAGGTCCCTGGAAGCTGTTACGCATGCGCGAGAAAAGCTAGTCCACTTAGAAAATAGGGGAAAACGTCATATTTTCGGATGTGTTTGTTTATGAAATACGGAATGCATTTCAGACTACTTTTTGTCCGCAATTTTAAAGTTATTTTTTAAAACTTTATTTTTGATCGAATATGTGAATAATAATTTCAAAATAATAAAAAGAAAGAAGCAAATCTATTTAAAAAATAGGAGTTTTATAGGAGTGGATATTTTCGGATTACATCACAATCAAAATCATCTAAAGCTACGTTTTCGGTGGTTCTTTTTTTCTGACGTTTCCTCGGAGATTCAAATTTTGGAGTTTCTTCACCCTTTGCTTCTCTACGTATTCTTTTTACACTGGACATTAATATCCCGGTCATTTTACTAGCTCTCTTTGGGGATTGCGAAACTGGAACAATAACATTTCTCTCTAGTGTTTCTTTATCACACAATTTAATTACATTGTGAATTATACATTTACAATCACTACGGAACGGCTTATTCCGAGCAGTCGTATTGGGTAAAGGATGCATTAATTTTAATATAATAATCAAAATAACAGACGAGGAAAAAGCAAGCAAGCGCAGTTAGTAACTGATTCTAAAGAATGTCGAGAGAATACAAGACTTTTCCCCCTCCTTCCTAAGCAGCCTTACCTACAGCGTGAATAGAATCGTCTTGGCACTATGCCAACCGTGGTTCTTCGTACTGTGGTCGGACTGTAAAAGGGGAAAGACAATTTTAAAAATAGAGAATCAATGGAATAGAATTAGTAACTGGAGGAGCGTTATTATTACTTACTTACACACACACACACACACACACACACACACACACACACACACACACATATATATATATATATATATATATATATATATATATATATATATATATATATATATATATATATATATATATATATATATATCAAGCTGCCACCACACCAGGGTTCAACCCTGCGACTGGGCAAGGTCGACACAGCCTTTCATCCCTTGAGTTGGTCGATGAAATGAGGACCAAGCATGCTTGGGAATTAAACTCTGGGGGTCCCATGTCAGATTGACCACTTAACTGAGACATATGTTCTATGGAACCCCAAGCCCACGGTCAAGAAAGCGGAAATGGGTACGGCCGGCCATGGTCCACAGAAGACTGTTGCGCCATGAGTTTTGTGTTTAGTTTATATATATATATATATATATATATATATATATATATATATATAAATAAATAAATAAATAAATATATATATATATATATATATATATATATATACTAGCATTATTGCCCGGCGTTGCCCGGGTAGATATATAGATATAAAATATTTCATGCATTCCATCAAAAAAATACTGGGCTGCACTCCCGCTCTTCATGTTCATCTGGCCAGACAGAATGCGCTTAGCACGTTTCTACTAAAATGATATACAAACAATAAGAAAGAAAGAACTTTAAGCCTGCGGATCTCCGTCTGATTTTAAGGTCATTCCCAACCCTCTTTCTCCCGTGCATTGGAATTTGCCCCCCCCCCCTCCGTCATCCTCAAACCACCCCTCTTAACGCAGCTGGTTGAGGGGAAACCACAGGGGGTAGACGCAACTCTATCGGGCGCAAAAAACATTAAAAAATTAATTTAAAAAAAACTAATTAAGCCCCAAATTTCGTTTTTCCTGATTTAAGTTTCTCGGGTCCAAAACATTAACTGTGCCGAATTTGGTCCCGGTGGGTGAAACAGTCTATGATTCTATAGCGGACAAACAAACAGACAAGCTCTTTTTTATATATACTAGCATTATTGCCCGGCGTTGCCCGGGTAGATATATAGATATAAAATTTTTCATGCATTCCATCAAAAGAATACTGGGCTGCACCCCCCGCTCTTCATGTTCATCTGGCCAGACAGAATGCGCTTAGCGCGTTTCTACTGAAATGATATACCCAGTATTCTTTTGATGGAAGGCATGAAAAATTTTATATCTATATATCTACCCGGGCAATCATTCTTTAAAAATAATTTCATTAATTTCCTTATGCCTTAATATAACTAATGGACTAACAGTTCGGAATGAAACTTATGTGTCGTTATGTTTCTCTGTTTAAAGAGCTTTTCCTCCCACTGCTTAAAAAGCCCCAAAACTCTAAAAGATTTATCTTATATGATTTCACGGAATAAGTAATTCAAATACATATCATATGTTAACTCTGTTTCGCGAACTTAAGGGAAAAAACCCGTAGAACTCTTATACTTCTTCCCATTTTATGATCCTCAAACAATTAATATATTTAGATCAACAGAAGGCTTCCAAAAACTTCCAAACTTAATTTTTCTTGCTTTTTTTTCCAAATTTTATTAAGTTCTATTAGTTTGAACGCCATTGTCTAAAATTGTCTAAAGCAGCGGTTCTTAACCTTTTCCGATTTCTCAACCAACCGATTCCACTAAACGTAAGAAAAATAAACACCTCGTCCCGTCCCCCCCCCCCGTTACCCCCAGACCAACTCTCAAACCACCCCAGATCACCCCTCAGAATTCTACCGCTTTTCCCCAGCGTATCGAATTTGAAGGGTTGTCGTCAAGGGAATGTATCCAAATTTAAGAAGTGCGTTTAGGGGCACAAAAATCATTAAAAAATTAATTTAAAAAAAACTAATTGAGCCCCAAATTTCGTTTTTCCTGATTTAAGTTTCTACGCTCCAAAACATTAACTGTGCCGAATTTGGTCCCGGTGGGTGAAACAGTCTATGATTCTATAGCGGACAAACAAACAGACAAGCTCTTTTATATATATATATATATATATATATATATATATATATATATATATATATACACTGCTGGCCACCCAAATTGCAACACCAAGAAAGACAAGAGATATCACAACAAAATTTATTTTGTAGATAACATGTTGACCAAGTATCAAATGATTAAATTTATAGACTTCTGTGAAGTGTGGTTCCTTCCAAAATCAGTAGCCAGAGTAGCCGCCATTGTTGGAGATCACCGCTGCCACACGCCTCGGCATTGATTCAAAGAGACTTTGGGTCAGTTCTTGGGGTGCAGCCCACCAAGCAGCTTCCACACGTTGCCAAAGTTGATCTGCTGTGGCAGCTGGGGATGGAATCTGGGTCAATCGTAGAGCAACCATGGACCACATGTTTTCTATCGGCGAAAGATCCGGAGAGCGAGGCGGCCAGGGAAGCAATTCAATCTGGCGATTGACGAAGAACCGTTGGACAATGCGTGCCACGTGTGGTCGCGCATTATCCTGTTGAAATATGGCTGTGGGCAAGCCCTGAAGGTAAGGAAGGACAACTGGCTCCAACACCTCGGAGATATAGCCCTGGCTGTTTAAAGTACCGGCAATGCGTACTAGAGGTGTGCGAGAGTGATATCCAATACCGCCCCATATACCATAATACCCGGTGCAGGACCAGTGTGGCGGTGCATAACGCAGCTGTTCAGCATCCTCTCTTCACGGTGTCTCCAGACTCGAATGCGAACATCGTGGTGTTGCAGACAGAAGCGTGACTCGTCAGTAAAGACAATTTCATTCCATTCTGCCGTCCACATCCTTCTGTCATCGCACCATTGGCGGCGGAGACGTCTGTGGTTCTGCGTCAAGGGTAGACAACGCAATGGACGTCTTGCGGACAGACCACTCTGCTGTAAACGGCGTCGAATGGTACGCGCAGACACTGGATGATGCGTTACAGACTGCATGTGCTGTGCTATGGTTCGTGATGTCACTGAGCGATCCGTCACTGCCATGCGCACAATTTGCCTGTCATCACGTGAAGTGGTGCGCTGAGGTGGATGCGATCGAACACGCCGGTCCGTCGTACCCTCCTGCATCCAACGATCACATATCCGCATTACAGTTGTTTGGTTTCGTCCAACACGACTACCGATTTTCCTGAAAGATAATCCACAATCTCGGTAGGCCACTATCCTTCCTCTGTCGAACTCGGATACTTGATCAAAAGATGATCGCTGTTTTCGACGAGGCATAATTGATCGTTTTTTTTGAAAAAAACCACAAGAAAAACACAATTGCCGAACTTGAAATCGTCGAAATCTCCAAGCCTTAAATAGCGCTTTGAAGTGGCGCCACAGGCGCGCGTGATGTGCGTCTGCGCTGAAATTCTAATCATTTGCATATCTCACCTCCGCTAATGCATGTTGTAAATTTCATGTTATTTGCATGTTTTCTTCAGAGTGTTGCATTTACAGTGGCCAGCAGTGTATATATATATATATATATATATATATATATATATATATATATATATATATATATATATATATATATATATATATATATATATGATTGATTGATTGATTGATTGATTGTACCAGTCAACCTTTGAATTCGCTTTCAGCAATAGTTCGTTCTTTTATTTTTCCCCTTCCAAGATGAAAGAAAGATGTCTGTTTCAAACAGACCGTTGTAAAATATTTTTTTCGTTGTAAATTTTTTTTCGTCAAAGTGCTTAACGTTTCTTTAAGGTGAGTGATATTTCTTGTAGTTTTATCCGTTAATAAAGATAGCGAGCGAAACTTTAAACATAGTTTGGACGTCCGCCTTTTATCTGTTTGTTCAATTAGGTTGGGCCGCGAATGTCATGTGCTTCTCTCTGATAAACCGTGAATGTTATCTGCATGTCGAGTGCCCATTGCTGGAAAAATTCACGGAATGAAAACTTCATTTGCATTTCAGTCAAGAGTTTTGAGGAAAAAAAGAATGTAAGAAGACGTAGCTAGGAGGTGATGGCTCACAAATTTTACGTGTGTTTACGTTACAGCACACCGTGTTTAGCATAAAAGCGACGCAACGGTTGACCTTGCAGATTTCTAATTCCCTCGTTAAACTTTGAGGAATTTTGCTACTCATTGACTAGCGATTGCGTCGAAACCTGTTATGCTGCGAAATTACTGTGACGCTGTGACTCCGCAGAAAATGTATTAACCTTCTCCTTACGGGGTGGGATAGCACGTACCTGGAGAATACGGGCCCAAGAATATATATATATATATACACACACACACACACACACACACACACAGAGAGATATATATATATACAGTGGAATGTCAATCTATCGCTTTTCAAGGAACCGACTGAACTGAACGACAAATGCGGGAAAACGATAGATGCGGGAACATAACAAAGCAATATGATAGTCTGGACTGGGTGAAATAAACGATACATATGGGAAAACGATGATTCGGGGAGCGATCGATCTAGATTACACTGCATATATATATATATATATATATATATATATATATATATATATATATATATATATATATATATGAACAATCGAATCCCGTTATAACGAACTTCAAGGGACCAAAGGTTTTGTTCGCTTTATCCGGTGGTTCGCTATATCCGAACCGTTAAGGAAAATCCTAGATTTCACAAAATGTATAACTCAATAGTTGCAATGTGTATGCAATAATGATGTATTAAAAATGATAAAAATCAATTAAAAATGATCATTAATGAATGAAATCGACTAAAAAGGATTACAATAAACTGACACAATACTAATTAAATTACGTACAATAGGAAAACGGTGGGACCAAAATTTTCGCTCGTTATATATCGGGTTAGCTATAACGGGGTTCAACTGTATATATGTATTTGTATATATGTGTGTGTGTGTGTATGTATGTATGTATATAACCCCCTTAATGGCCGTTCATACAAAGGGGGTATGAAACTTCCCGTTCCAAAGAGGGGATCGGAAAAATGGTCCCCCTAAGCTAAAAGTTAAGAGATTTTTAAGCGGAACAGGAATCTTTCGTACTCGAAACGTAATGAAACGGATGAAATTATAAGAATTTCTAGAATCAGAGAAAAAAAAATTTGCTAGCAAGAAAATTTGTTTATTCCCAATTTTATAGAATTCTTAATTTTGCGGTCGTTATGAAACGATAAAAACAATTTTTTTCAAATCATGGACAACTTCTTGAGCTCTCCTTTCGAAGGTCATGCCTGGATCAACGGTTAAGAACCAATGGTGTAGAGCAGCGTTTCTCAACCTGGGGGCCGTGGCCCACCTCCCCCAGGGAAAGTCTAGGTGACATGTAAGGGGGGGGGGGTTACATGAAAGGCTAGCAAAGAAGCTTAATAGTTTGAACTAGTCGCACGTGCAGTCATTTATTATTGCTGATATTAAGTTGGGGTTGGCGGGGGGGAAGAGTTCATTTTATTTTTCTTACTCTTTTTGTAGTTGGGGGGGGGGGGAGTCTTGGAATTGAGAAAGTTGAGATCCGCTGGTCTAGAGACTAGGAAACTCAGCTTCCATCTCCGTCCTATCACGGGAGACGGTCATTAAAGCGACAACTGACCGTTGAATAATACGATTCTGGACTGTTAAACAAATATATGGGGGAGGGGAATTTAGCACAATCGGAAATAAATAAAATGAAATAACGATGATAACAGTACATTTAGGCCACGTAATACAGTATGCTTAACCTTTAGCTTACGGGGCCCATTTTTCCGATTCCCTCTTTAAAGCGGAAAATTAAATTAAAATTAAAAAGTCACTAGTAGAGTCACTGGTCCAGCTTTGCTAGAACTGCTACTCCCCGTGGACGATTCCGCCGCCATATCATTCATAACGGTTTCCTCCGCAGTAATTCGGCCCTCCGCGGACGAGGGTCTTCCACCTCGTGGCCGATCCTCCAAATCCTCGTGTATCATGGTCTTTTATTGCAAAATCAATTTGCATAATTCTGCTGAATCTCTCTCATGTCAGTGCCATCTACCGGTGACTTTTCAAATTTTTAACTTTTTAAACTTTTTAAAAATTTTTCAACTTTTTCCTGGCAGCCAAAAAAAAAAATCCGGCTTCCTTTTGAGCCCATTCTTGCAAACTACACTTCTTTATCATGATTTCTTCTTTTTTTATGAATTTTTAAAGTTTTTACGAACTTTTGGCTATTTTTTGTAGTACAGCTGCCTGAACACAAGAATGTGTAGTATGTACAGAATAACACTATATAGAATAACATAATATACGTAGTAGAATAACACAAAAATTCTTAGATATACAGTACATTTAATATGCATTTTGAAAATTTGGTTGGTACATGTTTGAACATCAATATTTTATGGGCCCGCTGTTTGTTTTAATTACAGCTCTACATCTTTTTGGCATGGAATGCACCAATTTCACAACATGTTCTTTCTTGACAACATGGTTCAACAACAAGTTCGTCAGCAACAAGGAAAATATTAAAGCTTCAATTAACTCACGTTTGAAGGTTTTTTCTTTGCAATATCATAACAAATTTTATGCCATAGGTTCTCTATCGGATTAAGATCCGGAGACTGTCCTGGTCAGTTCATCCTATTCATAGTATTGTCTTCGAACCATTTCTGGACTTTGCACGGTGACATGGAGCATTATCGCCCTGAAAATTCCATGACTGATCCCCAAAATTTTCTCCCGCTGTTGGTAGCAATTTATTTTGTATTATTTCAAAGTAATCCCTGGCTTTCACTGTTCCGCTCACGATGTGAAGTCTTCCAACCCCACGAGAAGACATCAGCCCTATATTATCACTTTCGTCGGGTACTTTACTGTCGGCTTCAGGCACTGAGGGCTGAATTTCTCATGAGTGCGTCGTCTTACATAGGCACTACTTTGGTTACCAGAAATACAAAACTGACTTTCATCACTAAATATTACCTTTTCCCAGTCTTTAACAGTCCATAATGAATGATACCTTGCCCACGCCAATCTCCTCTTGTGCTGAAAATCGGTCAGTAATGGTTTTAGGCGAGCCTAGCAGCCTCGTAATCCAATTTCCAGCAGTCTTCCTTTTACAGTTCTTGGGCACACATTCAGATTCGATGTCAAAGTCCATTGTTTCTAAATTTACGGTGAATTAAGCTTTCTGTTTGAAAGTGAAATCCTGTGCAATACCCTGTCTTCACGTAAAGTTGTTTTTCTCGGTCGTCCAGATCGCTCTCTGTCCGCAATAGAATTTGTTTCAGAATATCTTTTCAACGTCCTTCCGACAGTAGAAAGACCACATGGTACTTTAGAAGCAATTTGGTGCATAGAATAACCTTCTTCCTTCAAAAGTATTATTTTGTACCTTTTATTATCAAGTAGAAATGAGAATTTACCCATAATTCCAATATTTTCTACACACCCACTTCAAATTGCAACACACAACTGCTTTCAATACACTAAAAACATGCTGCACATTCTGCTTTCAACCCTTCATCAGTACTGCTCTCTGATTGGTTGGAATAACGAAGCATTTCATTGGTTGAAAACAGTCACTCATTATTACAGTGACTTTGTGACTGTCTTATCATGGTTTTTTCAAAATATCGATGAAACTTTACATGAATTCTACAAACAGATTTGAAATTAGCATGAAAAAATGCATTAGACTCAATAACAATAGTTAAGATAGTACGGTAATTTCGAAACGAAAAATTAAGTCAAACACAAAAATTAGGCAAAAAAAGGAGTGTGTTCAGGACTTTTTGCCGCCACTGTACATATATACATATATATTCATTTTTGGTCCCATATTCATGAGATACATGCTATCCCACCCCGTAAGGTTAATAACAGTATGTTAATAATTGTATGACATACTCATATAAACAGATTCTGGGTCAAGAAATTAATTTTTTTACCCATGATCATTTTTTTATGATTTTTGTCATTAAACGCTTCTTTACAGAAAACCCTGATGGAAAAATTTTTAACGACTAGTTTTGTTAACTTCGAAACATAAAATTGAAAGCATTAGAGTTTTGGATATATCCGTGGGTGCGACAGACGGTTGTCGTATGTCAAGATTTTAGTATATAAAGAAACTGGGCTGATTTAATGAATTTTGAAAAATAATAGTTGATACTTAATTTTGGGTTACTTTAAAACAGGCTGTTGTATCGGTGTGGAAACATAAGAAATTTTATTTTAGCCTGTTGTGTTGTTGTTGTTGTTAGTGACACCCCCAGGCCGGATAGCGGCCCCCTGGCCCACTGAAGATTGCAGGGCAAAGAGAGGCGGCTCCTGTTTAGTTTACGCCTATTGCCGAGGTTTCCAACCTGGTAGGCGCCAAAACTTGTTAATAAAAAATCAATGTTCATACCATAATATCTATAAATAAACGAATAAACCATAATATCTATAGACTACCTGAAAACCCGCACTCTGCTACGGTGTACATTCAAATTAAATACAACGATCAATGTATGCAATTAATGCCAAAAATATGTATAAATATATTTATAATAAATACAACGATCAATGTATGCAATTGATGTAAAAAAAACGAAAAAACATATTTATAAAAAAATCGTAAGGGATATTTTTATAGACAAAATAATGTAGGAGAAAATATTCAAATTAAATCTAATAGGACATACTAAAGAATATAGTACAGTTAATATAGTACAGTTTGAGGAACATAATATCTTTTATTGTATTTTAATATTTTTTTGGATAATGTCCAATCGTCTGCCACATTAGCAAGAAAAAAAATATTTTTTTGTCTATTTAGTTGTTATGCACGTGACGATAAATTTATTTATAAAGTACCAGAAAAAGAAATCACGTGATCAGCATTTAATAAATTAAATTCTAAAAATTAATATTTAAAAATTTACCAGAAATCAGAAAATGGAGGTAAAGATTCGAAAAAGATCTCATTTTAAAAGAATTTTTATAATCTTTCTTGTGATATAAATTTTATAACCCTCAAATTATTATTTTAAATGCAAACTTAAAAAAAGTTACTACAACAGCTTAAAAATTTAATTTAAAAAAATCTAAGAAGAATTTTTCAAAAATCTTTCTTAGTGATCCCTACACTATAAGAAGAATCGCCATGCAAAATTTCAGTCCTTAAGGTCCAGCGGTTTGGTCTGTGCGTTGTATGTCAGTCTGTGAATCAGTCTGTCAGTTCCGGAACTGTTTTATATATATAGATAGACGAATCTGAGTTGGCAACCATCGAAAAAGAAAAATTGATAGAATTGTCATGCGATAGCTCACGAAAACGAAAGTTTAAGAATGAAATCATTATCTGAATTTTGGAGGAATTTTAGTGGAGAGTATTAATCTTTGTATTGCAAAGCAATGCAAGCGCTTCTACCGTTTGTAACGTCTTATTTATGCGAAACGGGAGTTTTTCGGCACTGGCTGCAATGAAAACCAAATATCGAACCAGGTTACTAGTCGAAAAACAGTTACGAACGGCACTCTCCACATTGCCCCCAAGATTTGATAAACTTTGGGCCAATAAACAACAACAACCCTCGCATTAAATTTTGATGCGTTAGATGTGGTTTAATTAGTAATCTATATCTATCTATACTAATATATAAAGAGAGAGAGCGGATTTTGTATTTTGAGGATAATGTCCGGAACCACTGAACCTATTTGAAAAATTCTTTTACTATTTGAAAGGTACATTATTCCAGATGGACATAGGCTATATATTATGTATATCTGATCAGTAGAAAGAAAGTTAGGGACCTAAATGTTGAGCTGATGCTTCTCATTTGACAATAACTCATTTGATGATACAACTTTTCCTTTGTCAACCGTAGTCAAGTAACCATAGCAACACATCAAACAATATTTTCATTTATTATCAGTAAAACATTTAACATTTGAATTTTCATTGTCAACCATAGTCAAGTAACCATAGCAACACATCAAACTACATTTTTATATATTATCAGTAAAACATTTAATATTGTAAAGATTCAAGTGGAGGAGGTATTGATAAATACAAAAAGGATTTTTCAAATTGGCAACGTTTAAGGGTTTATTGAAGAAAATTACATTTGGAACTACGCTTTTTACTGGACATTTAAGGTAAAAAAAGATGTACAATTTATTGGCTATCAACTGGAAATTTATTGGTACAACATTACAAAACTTTATTTAACTTATAAACTTTATGTTTTAAATTTATGTACAAGTTTATGCACAATTTGCGTAAATCGAACTTCAATTATTGAACTTTATTCAAAGATCATTGTGTTTCATTGAAACTGTGAAATTTATTGATTATTTCGAATAGGCCTTTGTTTGTTCCTTTATAAGTGAAAAAGTATTGCTTCTATTGAAATGAAATTTTGTAGAGATATAGTTGATAGTTCAGATTAAAACATAGACATATTATTTTTTGAAAATCGGGCCCCGGGGTATTTTTAATTAATGTTTAAATGATTTTGCCCCTAAAAGTGGCTTATTTCCACAGCTTCCGCGGCTGTGCTCGCTAACAGCGAAACTATGGTGCCGAATCATACCAAAATCGGCACGCGGGTGGCCCCGGACACGATTCAGTGCCTGACGTTGCAGTTTCCAATAAAAGTTTCTTTTGCCATCACCATCAACAAATCCCGAGGTCAAACATACAAATATATTGGACTTAACTTACGGGAAGATTGCTTTACTCATGGACATTTATATGTTAGTCTCTCTAGGTCAGGAAATGCAAAGAATCAATTTATTTTAAAACCTCAGAAAAACGAAACAAAAAATGTGGTATACCATGAAGTTTTAAAATAAATTATACCTACCTAATATCTACTTAAGATAGAAAATTGTTCAACCCGGACAAAGTCGGGACGGGCCGCTAGTACTAATATATAAAGAGAGAGAGTGGATTTTGTATGTGGAAGGTAATCTCTGGAACCACTGCACCTATTTGGAAAATTCTTTCACTATTTGAAAGGTACATTATTCCAGAGGGACATAGGCTATATATTATGTATATCTGATCAGTGGAAAGAAAGTTAGGGGCCTAAATGTTGAGCTGATGTTTCACCTTTACAATTTTTCCTTTGTCAACCATAGTCACGTAACCATAGCAACACATCAAACGATATTTTCATTTATTATCAGTAAAACATTTAACATTTGAATTTTCTTTGTCAACCATAGTCAAGTAACCATAGCAACACATCAAACTACATTTTCATTTATTATCAGTAAAACATTTAATATTTTAAAGATGTAAGGTATACATAAGATTCGATTCACAAGAATCGAATCTTGTGAATGGCGTTTTCCCCCCACAAAAAGTGTGGAAGGTTTTTTTGGCTTTGCCACCCATTATGTAAAAAGTCAGACCAGCACGCGTTTTCAATTAGTTAACTGAAGCCGTTCAGACCTCAGTTACCTAATTTTTTTTTTCGAGGGAGGCCAATGTAAGGTATACATAAGATTCGATTCACAAGAATCGAACTTTTGAGTGAATAAATTAAAGAAGCTACTTGAGATATGCTAATTTCGGCATACGCGCTTGGTATAAATACCATGCAGCTTGATTAATAGAGAGGTTGTTAAGGTTGATAGATAAGTGAGTTAAGGGAGCTACGAGGTAAGCAGCTCCAGGTGTTAACCGGCGCTTGTGCTTAGGGGACCCAAAGTTTACGTGGCAGAACTGCTGGTTTGACTCTCTAGTTTGTGAGTATTGCAAAGTGTATTTTTATTGAATGCTAATATATATTCCGTACAAGTAGTACGTATGCTTATTGCTGTAAAAGCAAATTCTATATGTGCAAAGAATTCAATAAACATTGTTTCATGTATAAACTGTGTTTCTATCAAATTCATTTAGAGTGCCACTTCAAATTATATACACCCAAGTGCGGATAGAAGTGAGATATACTCTATAAAGATTCAAGTGGAGGAGGTATTGATAAATACAAAAAGGATTTTTGAAATTGGCAACGTTTAAGGGTTTATTGAAAAAAATTACATTTGGAACTACGCTTTTTACTGGACATTTAAGGTAAAAAAAGATTTACAATTTATTGGCTATAAACTGGAAATTTATTGGTATAATATTACAGAATTTTATTTAACTTATAAACTTTATGTTTTTGAATTTATGTACAATTTTATGTACAATTTGGGTAAATCGAACTTGAATTATTGAACTTTATTCAAAAATTAGTGTGTTTCATTGAAACTGTAAAATTTACGTATTGATTATTTCGAATAGGCCTATGTTTTTTCCTTTATAAGTGAAAAAGTATGGGTTCAATTGAGCTGAAATTGTGCATAGATATAGTTCATAGTTCAGATTAAAACATAGGCATAATATGTTTTGAAAATCAGGCCCCGGAGTTTTTTAATTAATGTTTTAATGATTTTGCCCCTAAAAGTTGCTTATTTCGACAGCTTCCGCGGCTGTCCTCGCTAACAGCGAAACTATGGGGCCGAATCGTACCAAAATTGGCCCGCAGGTGACACGATTCAATGTCTGACGTAGCCGGAATTTTTAATTTTTAATTTTAAAAAAGTTATCAAATTTTTTGTGCCATTTTTGGTACTTTTTTCGTGTTTTTTTTTGTGTGTGGACTCTGTAACGGATAGGCTATGGGGCCGAATCGTATCAAAATCGGCATGCGGGTGGCTCCCGGACACAATTCAGTGCCTGACGTTACAATTTCCAATAAAAATTTCTTTTGCTATCACCATCAACAAATCCCAAGGTCAAACATACAAATATACTGGACTTGACTTACCGGAAGATTGCTTTACTCATGGACAATTATATGTTGGTCTCTATAGGTCAGGAAATGCGGAGAATCAATTTATTTTAAAACCTCAGAAAAATGAAAAATTTGGTATACCATGAAGTTTTAAAATAAATTATACCTACCTAATATCTACTTAAGATAGATAATTGTTGAATCCGGACAAAGTTGGGACGGGCCGCTAGTTTAATATAAAAATAAATATGCATGTTCGTATTGTTATAGAAAAATCTTGCTATTATTCTGTTAATTGCAGTTTTCATTTTTTTTTGTAATAAAGTTATTATTATTTAAAGTGGCTATATTATTATATCTATTAAAAGATAGGGAGGAGCGAAAAAAAAGTTTTTTTAGGGAGGCGTAGTAGCATAAATGTTGGAAACCACTGGGCTATTGAGCACCACGAGGGTGACGATTTGCGCGTTGCCACCACAGTTTTGGCGGAATATCCCCAGGGGTGACAGGTGGGCTCGTAACCTTCTCCCAACCCTAAAAACCACTCGGGGGAACTTTCTGGACTTCGGATTTAACGTGTTCATACCCGGCTGAGACACGAGAGTATTCAGTAGCGTTTGTCGGGATTTGAACCGTGTATCTCCAGTGCCGAATTCAAACGCTCCAGCCACTGGGTGCTTCGGAACCCTCGCTATAATTCTTCAAATATTTCCAGTATTAAATTAGACGAATGGAACTGTTGCACCCTCGATCTGTACTTCTTTCAGATCTGAATCTGTGATGTAATGTTATACCTACTTCCAAAGTGACATCGAAATGAAATAAACGACAGCGTACGCGCACTGTGAGATATCACGAGAACGGGGGTGCGATATGTTTGTGTTTACTTGGCGATATAAGATCCAGTTTTTTTTTATGAAACTAAAAATATATAAAACTTAAAAAACGAGGTGTTTAGAAACGCACTAGTAGCTTATCTTTGAGTGCGATAAAAAAAAAATTTTTATCGAGTTACATATCCCATACCGTAAAATTTAGATCCTATGATTAGAATCCTTTTAGGGAAAAAATGATTATATTCAGTGTTACCTATTCAGTTATTTACCTGGGTAATATTCTTTTAAATGGTTCGCTTGTTATCATTCAAACTTATCAGAGTTAGAGATAGGGTGGTGAGCAGGTGACCGAAGTAGGACAGACTTTATGAACGAAAAACATAAAATTATCTCTCACTTGGTAGTGCCAATTTCTTCTGAAATTTGTGAAGAAGCACTGAGATAGGATGTTAGATATGATAATGAAAGTTTTACAAGTATGTTGAATACAAGTGCGTTTTATACGGTGTTATGTTATACAGAGGAGCACAGAGGTATTTTCTCCCCTTGATCATACTTCCCATAGTGTTAAATTTAACATAAGTGAAGCAAATTTCACCTTTTTACGATAGTGTTTGTGCTGTACCAGAAAGTGAAGCAAAAAAAAAGTTATCATATATCTCGATTGTAAACAAACTAAAATGAAAATTCCAAATGACATATTCCTAACTGCTTGATTTGTGAAAGATATATTTAAGAAACGTCTCGAAGATGTTCTCTTAATAGAGTAAACGTAGACAATACGGCGAAGTCATTTGCAGCACGTGACAAAAAATTATTCCATTGGAGTTCATTTTCAATTCAGATTAACCAGTCTATTCGAGAAGTTGGCTAACGCGGAGTTGTGATTCAAACTTCTTGCAAGCAGTCGAACTGTTTTTCAGAAATTTGAGCGGTTTTACCCTTATATATTTTTAAAGCAGTCAAAGCGTTTATCTGATTTCCTTTCTGCTTTTGAATTTTAAATAAAAATAATAAGATCTATATATCCTAATAGATATTTATTTATTGATTATTTCTCTGTATTTTTACCATGTTTTTATTAACTTGCTTTCTTGTTTGTGTATGTGTTTGTCCAGTACAAATCTTGCAATCGATTTTTAACTAACTTCCCGACTAGCTAGACATTTGAAACTTTTAGAATAGCTCAGAACACGATGACAATGCATTCTTTAATACTTTTAGCTATCTTTACGCAGAATTTTAATTCATTTTCAGTTAATTTTGTTTTGTAGACTGGTGTAGACATCTAACGACCGAGACGGGAACGAAAAGTTAAATGCAAGTTAACTTCCAATTAACTTCATTTTCTTTCAAGTTTATGGGATAATTCACCGAAAAAATTTTAAAAAAGTATTTATTACTACATAGAATTGTCAAGTTTATATGATTCAACAGAAAATTTAAAAACATGGTATGTAAAAAGTTATTTTTATCTTGTAATTATTATCTATTTATGAAGTAGTTTATCTGTGTGTCTAAGCAAATTTTACTTACTTACTTACACACACATACACACACAAACACTATATTCCAATTTCAATATTCTCTTATATATACACTCTGTCACAAAAAAAAATATATGCACCCAGATGAAATCCAGCTGCTATCACGAAACTTGGCAGGAATGTAGTCTGGTAAGAGATATGCAAATGATTAAAATTTCGGTGCCAATGAAACAAGTGTAAGGGCGTTATGCGCATATGAGATGCGCAGCTGGGAGAGTTTAAAAGCAGGATTGATCGTGCCATAGGGTTATTCAAACAAATATGCCGACTTAGATGGACGGTATTGTGACTAGAGATGCCTCTGAGACGTAACCGGCGACAGTACGAACAATTGTCGGACTTTGAGAGGGGGCGTATAGTAGGCCTCAGAGGAGCAGGTTGGTCGAACAGGCGTATCTGCCACCACCTCGGTCGGAGCGATATGGTAATTGCTCGGTGTTGGCAACAATGGATCACGGAAGGGATAGTCTACCGTCGAGGAGGGTCAGGGCGTCCCAGGAACACAAATGCGCGCGAGGATCGCGCAATCATAAGAGCGGCCACGTCCGCACCAACAACGTCGCTAGAATCGGTTCGACGTCATTTACCACCTTTCAGACATCCGGTGGTATCAAGGGAAACCATTCGGAGACGATTGGCTGACGCAGGTACAAGGAGCCGACGTTCATTAAGACTCCTACCACTAATCCCACATCATAGGCAGTGTCGACTGGATTTTTGCCGGCCTCGGGAAAGCTGGAATGGTACCAACTGGAGGCGTGTGATATTCAGCGATGAATCCCGATTCAGTCGCAATGCTGATAACCAGAGCAAACACGCGTGGAGGCGGCCAGGCTACCGGCCCGATCCGGCATTTGTTTTCGAGAGGCATACGACGATTACACAAGGTGTGACAGTGTTGGGAACAATTTGTTGAGACACACGATCACCTCTAGTCGTCCTTCAACGCACTTTGACGGCACGCAGTTACGTGAACGAGATTTTAACGCCAGTTGTACTGCCTTTGCTATAAAGTCGCCCAGGTGCCATTTATCAGCAAGACAACGCTCGTCCACATACTGCACGACTCTCCCAACAATGTCTTCAAGGATATGACGTACTCCCACGGCCTGCCAGGTCACCAGACCTCTCGCCAATAGAGTACGTCTAGGACGTGCTTGGAAGGCAACTGCAGCCGTCCCAGAATACTGGTGAATTAACTGCCCAGTTGCAAAGATTATGGGATGATCTTCCGCAGGTGGTCATAGGTGACCTCATTGATTCAATGTCACGCCGTGTTTCGGCTTGCATAGCTGCGAGAGGTGGATAACCACGTAGACTATACCTTCTGTGATCCATTGTTACCAACACCGAGCAACTACCATATCACTCCGACCGAGGTGGCGGCCGATACGAATGTTCGACCAACCTGCTTCTCTGAGGCCTACTATACGCCCCCTCTCAAAGCCCGACAATTGCTCGTACTGTCACCGGTTACGTCTCAGACGCATCTCTAGTCATAATACCGTCCATCCAAGTCAACAGATTGGTTTGAATAACCCTATGGCACGAACAATCCTGCTTTTAAACTCTCCCAGCTGGGCATATCATATGCGCATAGCGCGCTTACCCTTGTCTCATTGGCGTCGAAATTTTAATCAATTACATATCTCTTACCAGATTACATTTCAGGCATGTTTCGTGATAGTAGCTCGATTTCTTCTGGGTGCATATATTTTTTTGTGACAGTGTATATATATATATATAAATATATATATATATATATATATATATATATATATATATATATATATATATATATATATATATATATATATATATATATATGTATATATATATATATATATATATATGTGATGATTAAAGAATAAGCTATAGTTAATTATATTAATGAGCGTTAAACAGTAAATTCTATTAAAGTCCTAGTGTGTTTTCAAATTCAGGAAGTAGACTGTCTTTCGCAGTGAAATAGTTCAGGGTCATTCGCTCACACACGCGCGTATCTTACATAACCATCGGATGTTCGCGGGGGCTCTAGAAGAGGACCCTACGCCTATGTGACTTATATAACGGATCAGAAAGAATTACGCAGTTCGGGGAAATATTTGATAGAATCAAGACGTGCGTCTGTCGGGAGCTCTGTGAGATGATTGAAAATGGCGATTTAGCTGGATTAATTGGGTTTTCGATTAATGTTAATTAATAAAGAGGTGTTTAAAAGTTAATTAAGTATTAGTTATTCCACTGGCCTACTGTTTGATGACTGCAATTAGATTAATTAGTGTATTTAGATGGGTGCACGGCGATAGGGTCGTGACAAGAGCCGAGCAGGATATCGAATCGCGTTCTCGAAACCCCTTGCTTTTAAAAATTAGGTATAGGAATAAAATTTAAATTTAATGTTTCCCATTTTTCGTCATCTCTCATCTTCGCAA
The DNA here is from genome assembly GCA_907164885.2 of Dolomedes plantarius. Classification (NCBI taxonomy): domain Eukaryota; kingdom Metazoa; phylum Arthropoda; class Arachnida; order Araneae; family Dolomedidae; genus Dolomedes; species Dolomedes plantarius. The sequence continues at coordinate 122,755,286 of OU015490.1, read as the reverse complement.
CAGCGCCATGTCAATCGGAAAGTAAATATCTATTTTAATATTTTGGTTTGAGCTGCAATGCTTGTCGTTCGTCTCTCGATGCCAGCGAGAAGGTGCCGACGCCGTCTTCACATTATGAGTGCTTTTTCGTTGAAAAATCTCCGTCGTCTTCAAAGGAGTTCCGCCACCTGTGAGGTGCTTGATTCGAGTTGCTGCAGTGTGTCTTCTAATAATTTTGTCCAGCATGTGCTTGTCCCGCTGGAAGCTCCAACCAGTCGTCTTCAACATCGTGTGCAATTTTATTATTCGGGATTGTGTTCTGCTCCTGGTTCAACAACAAGATTTTTCAATACCGTTTCAGTGCCGTGAGATACCGATCTTCATATCTGTGTATTATATTTTCGAGAGTTTTAGGCGAGACAAAACGTAATTAATGCGTCATATAGTCATCGGGATGACCGACAGGAAAAAAAAAATGATTTCATTATCCGGTGCAACCAGCGTGAATTATTGTGTCTTCAAGATAGTGGTGATTTATTTGTGAATTCGACAGCCAACATTCGGCATTAAACCATTGCGGAATTCTGTGATGTGCGTGTTTTAAAACATTGAAGAATATGGGCCATCGAAAGTCGAACCTACTGTTTATCAATCATTATCCGGATCACGAAAAGAAGTTAAAGAAAAATGATGATAATTTTATTTCTATCAAATTTGAATTAATGATTTTAAAAAAAATGATGATTAAAATATTAAAGTTTCTTAAGGTAAGCCAAAAATTTATGATTTAACTATTGTAACTGAGATGGGTCTATGATTTTTGAAGTTCTTAATAGCTAGCTTGTTTTGATGTATAAAGTAGAATGTTATTTGGAGGTGGCGTCAGAGTCTAAACAAAATTCAGTTAAATTTCGGGAGAAATATACCCATACTTTATACTGATGATCCCCACCCAGGTTTCACTAAAGAGCAGGAAACACTTTGGTACAACTATGGATTTGGGCACTTAACTTTTTCTGACGGCACTTCCCAATTGGCTTGCATTAAACATTATAATTCAGTGGAGTTTTGGACTACTGAATTAAAATTTTGCTGTTTAAGTGTAGGATTTTGATTGGAATATTGAGAGTTGATAGACTTATTTCATGTTTTCGATTAATTAATACTTGACACTGGAAAAAATGTTGTTATTGTTATTCTACGAAACTAAAATATGTAATCCAGCTTTTTGTTGTTTTAAGGGGGGGGGGGGGGAAACAAAGTAGACTATCAGATTTTAAGCATTTGTAAAAGAAAAAGAAAATTCTGCAGATTCTTCAGAGCTGGTGATGGTCCATTCTTTTTTTTTATTATGTGATTTTTGAAGTGTTTTATTTTGATTTACTTTTTAATAAAAATATTTTGAGTGTTTTTATGTAGTGATAAAATTTATATTGATAAATGTGATTTTTAAAAAAATAAGGTATGGAAATCATAATAGTATTGTTTTTATAGATATAGAGTGAGGGATTTTGATATGTTTTAATTTTGTAATAGTAAGATTGTATAAGCAATATCGTTTAAAGTGTGAGTCTATAACATATTTTACGATTTAGGTGAAGGATTTAAGTTTTGAACAAGCATGAGCAATTTTACATGTTTCCCTCAATTCACATATTGGTTAGAGTTTTTAGTTGATTATTGATTGATTATGAAAAGTATATGAATAATAAAGAGAAAGAAAGGAAGTTGTTTGGAAGATTGTAAAGAAATTTGAAGGATTAATTTTGATTCCATACTTTTTAAGATACAACTTACTGTTTTTCTGATATTTTAATAATCTTATTAATTGTGTATTCTTAATTCTATTGAGTGATTTTTAACATTTTCATTTTTAGCTTTTAGTGTTATTGTGATATTCAGAACTGTTATATTCTAGTGATTTAGTACTTCTTTTGGTTTTGTGCACAGATAAAAAGTAATGTTTAGTGTTCTTTTATGTGAAGTTCTGTCTCAAATGGAGACTTATGTAACCTGTAACCACACCTCATTTTGGTCCAGCTAATCGCATGTAGGAATTAATTTTAGGTTAGGGTTAAAATTTTTGGCTAGAAAAAATTTAGGAATAATGTTGTTGGGTTTCTCTGGGTTGTTGTGTGGGGAGACGTCCCTACTCAGCATGTTTTCCAGTTGGCTGATTTGTTTTTCTCTACTGAGGACGTGCTGCTGGAATTAGCTACTCTTTGTGTGCGCGCCTTCAGGGGGAAGAGGGGGAAATTGTGATGATTAAAGAATAAGCTATAGTTAATTATATTAATGAGCGTTAAACAGTAAATTCTATTAAAGTCCTAGTGTGTTTTCAAATTCAGGAAGTAGACTGTCTTTCGCAGTGAAATAGTTCAGGGTCATTCGCTCACACACGCGCGTATCTTACATAACCATCGGATGTTCGCGGGGGCTCTAGAAGAGGACCCTACGCCTATGTGACTTATATAACGGATCAGAAAGAATTACGCAGTTCGGGGAAATATTTGATAGAATCAAGACGTGCGTCTGTCGGGAGCTCTGTGAGATGATTGAAAATGACGATTTAGCTGGATTAATTGGGTTTTCGATTAATGTCAATTAATAAAGAGGTGTTTAAAAGTTAATTAAGTATTAGTTATTCCACTGGCCTACTGTTTGATGACTGCAATTAGATTAATTAGTGTATTTAGATGGGTGCACGGCGATAGGGTCGTGACATATATATATATATATATAGTTTACAAATGTAAATTACTTAATATGAAACAAAAAAGAGTAAATAAATTTTAGGCGCTAAGCTGCTCACAAAAATATTTACGATATATAGATATTTAAAATTAAGATAATTAAAAGGGCAGATGTGACCATATAATACTCCTCTAACCTGAAATAAGATTGACATGTATAAATAGGCAAAAAACGGAATTGGAGGTGGTATAGTTGATGACTGGGGGGGGGGTTGTGACCCCCAACCCCGGTTAAACAACGGGGTTTAACCGGGGTTGGGGGGTCACAACCCCCCCCCCCCCCAGTCATCAACTATACCACCTCCAATTCCGTTTTTTGCCTATTTATATATGTCAATCTTATTTCAGGTTAGAGGAGTATTATATGGTCACATCTGCCCTTTTAATTATCTTAATTTTAAATATATATATATATATATATATATATATATATATATATATATATATATATATATATATATATATATATATTTATATATATATTTATATATATATATATATATATATATATATATATATATATATATATATATATATATTTATATATATTTATATATATATATATATTTATATATATTTATATATATATTTATATATATTTATATATATATATATATATATATATATATATATATATATATATATATATATATATATATATATATATATATATATACGGTGATTTCCGCTTATAAGAATCACGTTTGTTATTACTGTTTTTGCTTCTTATAGCCGAAATTTAGGTTTTTGGACAGGCACACACACACCTATATAAACATATATGAGATAATTTACCATAAAATACTCTTTAATTTACGTTAATTCTCTCTTATATAAATTATTCTTTATAATTTTAAAAATACAACTTAATTTCTAGACCTACAAGTAGATACACATGATTATAATAAGAGAAGAAAAAATCCAATATTTGTTACAACATACCTGCTCAACAGTTTAACATTTCAACTACAGGAAGGGTGCAAGAAAAAGTTTTCTATGGTAGTTTAACGTAATGAAGTTTTCAGGAGGCTGTTCATACCTCTTTCAATACCAGTAGTCTCAGACGAAGATTCACCTTCTAGCTTACGTTTCAGGGTTTGATAACGTGCTCAATTTACTAATGTCACGTTTGCCTAAATGATAATGGACACTTCGCCGAAGATTTATGTGTTTCAGGGTCCAGGAAGCAGCAACCAGGATGTGGGAGGTGGGAAAAAAAAGTCCCTGTCTTTGTTTGTCAGTGGAGAAAAGTGAAATCGGATCCGGACGGGTAGGATGCCCCTGGGTCAAGCTAATAGGACAGTGTTTAGCTAAAGCGTTTAAGGGGAAACTATTATGTTATGTCTAACAAAGAAAGGGGTGCATTTTACGACTGTATTCCATCCCATCTTATCACTCTTTCTTAAAAAAAATAAAGAAAGAACTTCGTGCCTTTTGAGGGGTTAAGTGGCTTTTTTGAAAAAAATTAAAAAAAAGCGAAGAGTGTAAACTGATTCTTAAAACCGGTGGATTCATTCTTTAAAGCGAAAATTTTAACATGGAAATAATACATTTGTTTTTGTTTTCGCGATACTGATTCTTATAAACGGTTGATTCTTATAACCACTGATCACTATAAGCGGTGGTTACTGTATATACACTGCTGGCCACCCAAATTGCAACACCAAGAAAGACAAGAGATATCACAACAAAATTTATTTTGTAGATAGCATGTTGACCAAGTATCAAATGATTAAATTTATAGACTTCTGTGAAGTGTGGTTCCTGCCAAAATCAGTAGCCAGAGTAGCCGCCATTGTTGGAGATCACCGCTGCCACACGCCTCGGCATTGATTCAAAGAGACTTTGGATGAGTTCTTGGGGTACAGCAGACCAAGCAGCTTCCACACGTTGCCAAAGTTGATCTGCTGTGGCAGCTGGGGTGGGAATCTGGGTCAATCGTAGAGCAACCATGGACCACATGTTTTCTATCGGCGAAAGATCCGGAGAGCGAGGCGGCCAGGGAAGCAATTCAATCTGGCGATTGACGAAGAACCGTTGGACAATGCGTGACACGTGTGGTCGCGCATTATTCTGTTGAAATATGGCTGTGGGCAAGCCCTGAAGGTAAGGAAGGACAACTGGCTCCAACACCTCGGAGATGTAGCGCTGGCTGTTTAAAGTACCGGCAATGCGTACTAGAGGTGTGCGAGAGTGATATCCAATACCGCCCCATACCATAATACCCGGTGCAGGACCAGTGTGGCGGTGCATAACGCAGCTGTTCAGAATCATCTCTTCACGGTGTCTCCAGACTCGAATGCGACCATCGTGGTGTTGCAGACAGAAGCGTGACTCGTCAGTAAAGACAATTTCATTCCATTCTGCCGTTGACATCCTTCTGTCATCGCACCATTGGCGGCGGAGACGTCTGTGGTTCTGCGTCAAGGGTAGACAAAGCAATGGACGTCTTGCGGACAGACCACTGTGCTGTAAACGGCGTCGAATGGCACGCGCAGACACTGAATGATGCGTTACAGACTGCATGTGCTGTGCTATGCTTCGTGATGTGACTGAGCGATCCGTCACTGCCATGCGCACAATTTGCCTGTCATCACGTGAAGTGGTGCGCTGAGGTGGATGCGATCGAACACGCCGGTCCGTCGTACCCTCCTGCATCCAACGATCACATATCCGCATTACAGTTGTTTGGTTTCGTCCAATACGACTACCGATTTCCCTGAAAGATAATCCGCAATCTCGGTAGGCCACTATCCTTCCTCTGTCGAACTCGGATACTTGATCAAAAGATGATCGCTGTTTTCGACGAGGCATAATTGATCGTTTTTTTGAAAAAACCACGAAAAACACAATTGCCGAACTTGAAATCGTCGAAATCTCCAAGCCCTAAATAGCGCTTTGAAGTGGCGCCACAGGCGCGCGTGATGTGCGTCTGCGCTGAAATTCTAATCATTTGCATATCTCACATCCGCTAATGCATGTTGTAAATTTCATGTTATTTGCATGTTTCCTTCAGGGTGTTGCATTTACAGTGGCCAGCAGTGTATATATATATGTGATAATAATCACATTTGGAACACGTAGAACTTATGCAGTCGGTATGAGGAGTGATGCAGTCGGCACGAGGGTGTTGATCATACAGTAAATCGCTGAGCACAACTTGGAGAGATGCAGTCGGCACGAGGGTTGTTTCAGGGAAACTTACGAAATGTAGGAGAAACACACGCAGTCATAGATGAAATGCACAAATTCCAAGACGTGCTTTATTTATCAGAAGGCATTAGCTGCAGTGGCCACATGACTTGTCCGGCGTCCATGCCAGGACGGGACGTGTTACATACAGGCGCGGACAGCAGGTCCGACAGCAACCAGAGTTAGAAACGAAGAGAGAGAAAAGTCTTCTGTTCATGCAATATTAAATGGGTGTTTTGCTATATTGTCGCCAGAGGGCCTAAACTACTTAATTTTTAATTGGGCGACTTTAGATTCGTGGAGTTCACGTGTCCACTTAAGTTTATCGGAGACTTTACTGCTAGATACCGCGCTTGTTAGAACCGTGAACTGTTGACCTCGGCGTAGGATAAGTGACCATAAAGTTCTTGCAAAGTGGGTTTTTTGACATTATACAAGACACAATTTTAGATTGATGCCAGGGCTCTTCAAGAATTTTGACACTATACTGACATTCTGAATCTCATAAACTTCTAACACTCATATCTGGTTCTGTTATTGATTTCAGATACTTCACATGCCTGCTTAATAATCTGCAGGGCTAATATGAATTATACTTACTTTACTTTTAGGTAGCAATTTTTGGAAAAGGGGTCGTACTTTATTAACAATAGAATATGCTAAAGTAAAGTAATTTAGGAAAACGCGTTTTCTTGTTACACATATATATATATATATATATATATATATATATATATATATATATATATATATATATATATATATATATATATATATATATATGACACATGTCGAGAGCTGTTTGCTGATATTTATTTTATTGGGAGTGCAATGTGAGATGCCAAATTGGATTGTGCCTTATCATTAGAGTCTTGAATGGCGTTATTGGAAGAAAATAAAGGTATTTGACGTCGGGTTTGGAACCTTAGATTAATTGAACCAGAAAAATGAGCAGTATGTTTGACCTGTACGCGTTATTTTGGGAAGTTCTATTACCGGGTGTCCCATATCATCTCACATATGACCTGTATTATTAAATGTAGGGAAATTCGACTTAATGTAGGGGTTTATAGTGTCGAGATATTATACGAAAGTCCAAACTTACATATAGTTGGAAAAGTATTGAGTCCTTTTGTATCAAAACTTTGGAAACTGTTGACACAGAATTCAAAATGTTTTTATTCTCTAACAATCCCATAGGTATGAAACCCGGAAAAACACCGTAGCTGTATTTCGAAATAATTTGTACTAGTTGCGTATCATTGATTAGTAACATTTTTTCTTATATTAATCTCGTATTTGACGTCAGAAACATTATTTAATTGCTGTGCCATGTAAAGCAAAAGTACTGTAATATATCTGAATCACGCCTGAAACTCCTATAGGGTACTGGTATTACCGCCATTACAGTTTAATCTATTGTCGCAAATCGATAAGATTATCGATAAGATTAGAAGATATCCGGTCTCTGTATCCGAGTTTCAGATAATATTTACCGGATAAAATCTCCCGATATTAAAAGTCGATGGAACAGACTGAGTGACAATGGCAATATTTTCAGGAGTTTTTTCGTCACCTGCTCATTTTTAGCTGTAGTCTGATTAAACAGCCTTAAAAGCCCGTAGAGAGGAAAAGTTAAATAAAACTTTCTGAGCCATTGAACAAATCTTCAAAGCAGAAAAGAGACAGAAACAAAATATTTCTCAGTTTGCACGGTACGGTTTTGGTGACAAACGGTCGTTTGTTTTCCGCTCTACTGGCGGTGCACGCGTGACAGAATACCTTATAAAGCAGTAGGGAGACACACGGCAGACTGTAGAGAGTGAATCGAATATCTGAGAGCCGATATCAGTTAAGGGAAAGGTTAGAAACTGAAACTCCCAGTGACAAGTACCAGTACACTAAAGATAAACAAATGGGACGACTGTATTAATCTGATGTGTATTGGCATTTCGAAGAAAATACGGCAACTGGGGTACCATTATAGACCAGTGATTCTCAACCTTTTTTTTTCGTCAAGGTACACTTTTAATAATTTAAAAATTTGGTTAATAATTTAAAAATTACGGTGGCCCCTTACATGAATGGCCAGCAGTATCGCCCTTTACTGTGAACAAATGGCGTCATAGCCAATCTTCCGGGAATTTGTAATAAATAAAAATATTTAAAAATTTGGCGGCACACTAACCATAAGATAAATTTAAAAGAATTTTACTTGGGTAATTGATGTACCTATAATATATTTTCTAAAAATAGCATACAAAATAATTCGAAGTGGCGGCACACTAAGGTGCCGTGGCACAGTGGTTGAAAATCACTGCATTAGACGAGTCACTG
>OU015490.1:122702025-122742025 GCA_907164885.2 Dolomedes plantarius | reverse complement strand
CATTTCAGGCCGTTTTCGACGAATTGCTTCAAGCAAACGGCGCTAAACACTCAAATATACTGGCCAGACAGTCAAACACACATAATATGTATTGACTGTCTGGACAGTTGGTCGGAATTAATAATGTCCAACACCACGACAATCAAAGAAAAGAGTCAACATTACCTTAATTTTTGAGAGACTTTGACGTGGTCTTTTTGGTCTTGTTTCACCTTTCAAGTGCCATTCACTTGATTATTGAGCTGTTTCAGTATCAAAAACGTACATCCAAGTTTCATCACCGGTAATAATGCTTTTTAGAAGAAAATCACCTTGAGAGAGTATCTCTCAGGCCACTTGAACACGTTGTTTTTGGAACAAATTCAAAGTTCTTGGAACAACTCGAGAAGCGACGCATCCCAACCCTAAGTGATCTTTTAAAATTGCTTGACAAGAACCAAATGATTTATGAAATTGTTCAATAATGTCTCTTATTGTCAAACGACGATCACCAAGCATTAATTCTCTGATCGTATCGATATCTTGATCATTAATCGGAGTGTACGTTCTACCAGATAGTGAATGATCTACGACGGATTCTCTACTATCTTTAAACTTTTTATACCAATCCGATTGCTGTTATTTTTGATAAACAGTCCGTCTTTGAAAGCTTTTTGCAACATTTCAAATGCTTTTGTAGCAGAAATCTCATTGCGAACACAAAATTTAATGCATGTTCTTTTCTCAATAACATTCGACATTTCGAAAAGTCAACAGAGGGAAAATTCTTGTCTCATTAAAAACAAATTTATTTTCAGACTGTAAAATGAAATTAATTCCTGACTATTACCAGATGTTTATAGAATTCTTTAAAATGTTTGATAAAAGTTTGCACACGATATCTACTATAGATGCATTTTAAATAAAGCATTCCGGATATTTTTTTTATCACAGTAGTACATCAATGAAAAGATAATTTTACCACGATGTATTATCTTCATAACATGAACAGTTATCTATATACTATATAAAACAGTTCCGTAACTGACTGACTGACTGACGTACAACGCACAGACCAAACCGCTGGACCTAAAGGGCTGAAATTTTGCATGGCGATTCTTCTTATAGTGTAGGGGTGCACTAAGAAAGATTTTTGAAAAATTCTTCTTAGATTTTTTTAAATTAAATTTTTAAGCTGTTTTAGTAACTTTTTAAAGTTTGCATTTAAAATAATTATTTGAGGGTTATAAAATTTATATCACGAGAAAGATCCTAAAAATTCCTTTAAAATGAAATATATTTCGAATCTTTATCTCCATTTTCTGATTTTTGGTGAATTTTTAAAGATTAATTTTTAGAATTTAATTTATTAAATGCTGATCACGTGATTTCTTTTTCTGGTACTTTAAATAAATTTATCGTCCCGTGCATAACAACTAAATAGACAAAAAAAATATTTTTCTTTTCTTGCTAATGCGGCAGACGATCGGACATTATCCAAAAAAATATTAAAATAAAGTGAAAGATATGTTCCTCAAACTGTACTATATTCTTTAGTATGTCCTATTAGATTTAATTTGAATATTTTCTCCAACATTATTTTGTCTATAAAAATATCCCTTACGATTTTTTTATAAATATGTTTTTCGTTTTTTTTACATCAATTGCATACATTGATCGTTGTATTTATTATAAATATATTTATACATATTTTTGGCATTAATTGCATACATTGATCGTTGTATTTAATTTGAATGTACTCCGTAGCGAAGTACGGGTTTTCAGCTAGTAGCTAAATAAGATAAGAAGAAAACGTAACTGTCTTACCTAAAGAGAAGGGATTTCTTAAACGGAATACTGAGCTATAGGAGTGATTGTTCTGAGAACCAATCAAGCATTGCGATGCCCCAAAATGGATGCAGTGAGGTGTTAGCATGAGTAAGCACATCTTTTACCTACAGAAGTGATGGCAAAACATCCTATTTAGTTGACCTAAGTTGGTCGATACTTTTTTTTTAAGTAAGTTGCGTGACTTGTTTAGAATGACAAGCAAAGTTAAATATGTTGACTGATCACCTAGAAAGAAGTGCAAAATAATTACTTTACGTGAAGAAGGTAACACTCGTAACGAAATTAAAAGAAAAGTAGGTGAAAACATACCCAAAGGAGGAATTTCTAAACCGTGGAATAAGCATCAACAGACTGAGTTGAATCAAAACCAAACTGCTAAAGGTAGGAAAAGATGCGAGATACCATGCGGTGATCGAGAAATGAAAAAGCTATTCGAGTGACAAAATAAAACCATTTGAGGCAATTAAAAATGATGTACAGGTAACCCTCCCATATCACGGTAGATAGGTTCCTAGAAAATGCCGTGCTGTGTTAACCCTTTGAGGGGCGCCGTTTGCACAGTGAAAACGCCTAAATCTAGGATCTTTTTTCACTTGCATTCAGTGTATTCCAGTTAAATGAGCAGAAAAATTTTTAGTACTGCCATCTGTTATTAGTTTAAAGAAGTAAAAACTTTTTACAACCTTTAATAGGAAATATTTTCAGGATTCTTCAGGTTAAAAAAAATCAGGAAAAAATTTGCACCGTGTAAAAGTTGGAGGTTCTTGCTCCTGAAAGGGTTTTAAACCGTGTTATATGAGACCCAGAGACAGTTCAAAAAAGGGGGGTTACGTTCTGAAAACTTATTAAAAACAAGCATTTTTTTAATTCTATATAAGCAACTTATTTGTTTTATTAAAAATATAAATGTATGTATAACACAAAATGAAAAGAAACAAAAAAATTATTTTCATTTAATGCTACCTTAATTTAATAAATTTCTTCCTCATCACTGCTCAGTACAATCAAACGAGAAAATATTTTCGGTTGAACGATGTCACCTTCACTTTCAGAACCTTTTTCTTCATTTAGATTTTTTGCACCTTCTATCCTCTTTAAAAAATCTGTAATTTTGGTTTATTTGCTGGTTCTTACAAAGTCATTGCAAATTCACGGTATGGAGATAGACAATTTTGCGGCTCCCTTTTGAATTTTCGGCTTCTTTCAGCGGAAGGGTCTGCATTCAAGAAAAGTGATTCAAGATTTTCAGCTAAGCTTAGGCTTTCTTGTAATTTTATAGAGTTATAAATGAATAAATTATAATTTGTTTATCCATTTTCATGTAAAGCCACTATAGTCCATTATTCCTTCCCGCCACTATAGTTCATTATATTATTCCTTATTATTTTAAGGTAATTTAGTTTTCAAATGTGTAAACAAAAATCATGTTATCTAGTGCTATAGAAGTACAATGTTGTATAAAGGTTTTCCCAATTTTTTTATCGTATTATAGTGAAACCGTCTTACAGGTTGCAGTGTCATACGAGGGTTCCCGCAATTTATCTTACCGTGTTAGAGCGGAACCGTGTTGTAAAATGCCGTGCTGTAGGAGGGCTACCTTTATGTGAATGTGGTGTGAACGTGAGTCCCAGGACTGTTCGACACAATTCAGAAGTTTGGGTTAAATACCTTGATTCTAAGAATAAATCTAGTTTTATCTATCAAACAAAGTCAGAAAAATTAGAATTGAGTAAAAAGCTTATCAATTGGTCAGAAAAAAGATGGAACAGTGTCATACTGAGTGACTGAACCGGAGTATCCCCATTTGGTAGTGATGGAATGAAATATGTCAAAAGAATAATTGGAGAAAGTTTACTATCTCAGTACACAACACCTACTGTGGAACATCCAGTTAGTGTTATAGTGTGGGGATGTATGACAAAAATTTTTGTGTGATCAGTGCCCCTTTAAATAGCAGAAAATACATCAGTAATCTATTAGTCAAAATAAATACTGTCAGCAAGTGACCTTTTTCGTGATAGCGAGACTTTACTAGGACTCTGCGCTTTGTCAGGTTTCTATTCATCCCAAAAAGTAGTTTCAGGAAAATGGTATTGCGTTTCTAGGATGGCCAGGCAATAACCCTGACCCCCAATCCGATCGAAAACCTTAGGGGTCGATTGAAGAAGCTTGTTAGTGAGAGGAAACCACACAGTAAAGTACAACTAACAGAAGTAAATATAAAATCATGGTATCATATTACAGTGTCTGATGGACTTAAATCATTGGTTCACTCCATGGTACGTCCGTTCTCGAGCTGTAATTTGCTTCAAAAGGCTTCCCAACAAAGTAATAATGGAAATTGTGAGAAACTAAAAAATTTACTCTCTCACGTTCCGATACGTATAGCCGTTTTCAAAAGGCAAAATTTTTTATTAAAGTGCATTGTATTATATTCTAAATTAAATTCAAATGTAATGATGCATGCATTTTTTCATAATACTAAAACATATTAGGGCTATAAGTGATTAAAATTCAAAAACACACACTTTCCTAGAGATTTCCACACTTTTGGCCATTATTGTATACTTATGGTAAAGTATATTTATACTTTATTTAAACTATATTTATACACAAATTATTTATATGTTAACATCAATTTTACTGATTTCTTTTTCAAATTGTATCATTAAACTTCAGAAAGAGAGTTGTAATTGTTAACTTTCGTATTATTAACTTTCTGTTCTCTAAATTTGATTAACTGTGACCATTGCAAGGGAGAACTGCAAACATATGACTTAAAAAAAAGTTTAATTGAACTTTCTTTAAAATGAGTAAGATCATAAATATAAAGAAGATAGAACATTAAGACTTTCATGTAAAGTGTTTCTTACATAATATAAGCAGTGCCGTAACTAGCTATGCCTGTGCCCTGGGCAAGAATTTGCTTTTGGACCACTTAATTAATTAGATTTTGGAAAATAATAAAAGAAATACAGCATTTTGAGCCCCCCTTCCAAGTGAGCCGTGGGCGAGTGCCGCTGTTGCACCTGCCTAGTTACGACACTGCATATATGTATATAATTTTGAGATATTTATATTTGAATAATTGTGAACATTCTAAGGGCCTGTTCACATAGAGTCCGTTGCGTTGCGTTAAGGAAAAGATGACGTTGAGACGAAAATAAACCAATCATAGGCGTTAAAAATTTCATTGCTAATCGTTTGGAGGCATATGATTGGTTTATTTTCGTCTCAACGTCATCTTTTCCTTAACGCAACGCAACGGACTCCTATGTGAACAGGCCCTAAGAGTGGACGTCTGACAATTGACTTTTGAAATCTTCAGAACTCTTTAAAAGGAACGCCAATACTATTTTTAAATTTGAATTATTCTGTTGAAAATGTGATATACTGTGTTTTAAACAGACATTACTTCCTTTCGCGAATGAAATTTCTAAAGTGAATAAGATAACAGAATAAAAAGCTTATTTCTCTGTTACAGAGTAAAATTAAGAAAAAACAACTTTAAATGCAAGTCGACAGTTAGGGCCTATTCACATAGGAGTCCGTTGCGTTGCGTTAAGGAAAAGATGACGTTGAGACGAAAGTAAACCAATCATATGCCTCCAAACGATTACCTATGAAATTTTTTAACGCATATGATTGGTTTATTTTCGTCTCAACGTCATATTTTCCTTAACGCAACGCAACGGACTCCTATGTGAACAGGCCCTTAGACCTCTTTCATACGAGGCGGTTAGTTCATTCAACTAGTTGAACGGGCGGCTGTCAAGGTCACGTTAGCGAAACTTGTGCATGCTGGCAAACCGCCTGGGTGGACGAGTTGACTGCGTGTGAAGGGGTTCGGGCGATTCCCCGCCATTTGTTATGTGGCTACACTCCTGAACAGCCGCCCGTTCAACTAGTTGAATCAACTAACCGCCTCGTCTGAAAGAGGCCTTAAACGAAAAATTTACTCCACAGGTTAACACTGAGCTCAGCAAATCCTACTACTACCCAGGAGCCTTAAAAAAATTTATCGTCGGAAAATTTTTTTCACAATTTATAAACCACCTTGGAACGGAGAGAAAGTTCTTACAAGTAATCAAGACAGAGCATTAAAACTAACGCTTGCAGTTTTTCTAAGTATAGAAAAAAATTTAGAATATGTAGAAAAATTAAGAAAGAACGCCTATCTTTTTTAAAAGACACGAATAGATTCAAACTGACTTCTAAATACACCTATCCCTCAGTTTGCAGCCAGGGTGATGGCCGAATGGCTAGGGCGTTTGGTTCAGATCTTGCGGGTTCGAGTCCCACTTTGTCATGGATATTTGTAGCCGTTCGGAATCGGCTTTAAACTGTAGGTTCCGGTCTAATTAGCCCTCGTGTATCAAAAAGTTGACCGTAGAGCACAAAACCCTTGATTTACACGGTAGATGCGTTCCACGACAAATCGTGTCAATCGAAATTGAGTAAAACTCTTGGAATTCAAAATTTAAGCCCATTTAGTTTTCGATAAAGTTTTAAAGTGCGCTTTAAGACAAGAAAATATATTTTTTTCAGTTTTTGTATCTATCTATATATCTAATTAATATATATATATATATATATTGTTAGGAAAATGAACCTTAAAAGGGCTATCTAAGCTTCAGTTTATTAGATCATTTACTTGTATTACTTTCCGACATTCATGCTATCGTTTTAGACTGATGTAGCACTTATTATCTAACAAGTAATGGCATCACAGCAACTTTGACGTCATACATATGAGAAATGTTGTTTTTCGTTTATTTTCACCATGGTTTGCTATTTTTCCTTTCCAGTATATTTTATGCAAATATGTCAATGTTATGTTACTGGCTTGTATAAATACTGCTCGAGTTAGAGCAATGGGGCCGCTTGCAGCAGACACAATTGAACTCACAAGCTAGTGAGATTCGTATGTTAGAAGTCTCTGTGTGAGATTGTTTTGATTATACAAATGTTTTAAGTTATTGATTTTAATATTCTTAAATGTTTATTGAAGTTTCGAAAAAACGTAATTATTTTAATTTAAGTCTTGCTGATTTCTAAACACACCTCATGCCAGACCAGTGCGTGCTCTTATATTGTCACTCTGCGTGACACACACATATATATATATATATGTATGTATGTATATATATATATATATATGTAAATCTAAACCGTGTAAAACAAGATGCAGCATTCATATTAAACAAGGGGATAGGTGCAAGCCGTAGTTATGTTTATAATAACAGTGTCAAAATGCAAAGAGTTTATGCCGAAGTGAAAACAATGCAATTTAAGAAATAGGCAATGATAAATTATGTATTTACATATGTATTTCAAAAATGAACGTCTTACCTCGTGTAGAACTGAACTAGGAGTGACAGTATGGAAATGAAACAAAATCTACTTTAATGACGCCAATGCTAAACGCAACGCGATGCAATGCATTTGTGACGTCTGTGCAGATAGTTGATGAGTGTGTTCAATGTAAAACATTCAAATAATCAAATAATACATCGATATATATATATATATATATATATATATATATATATATATATTTTAATTTGTAAAATTTAGAAACCGTGTAAAAGCGAAACCCTGTAAACCAAATACCGTGCAAATCGAGGGACAGGTGTACACAGAAAAATATTTCTTGGGGTTGACATTAATAAGTTAGTTACTCACCCACTTCCAGCTGCATTTGTGGACCTTATGCTGTGGACCCTGAGTCTGTCCGCTACGGCCTCGAGGGCTGACAGCTCGGCCAATCCTATTTTCCCGAATTTGTTCGGCGTCGAACAGTAGGATCCCATGTTCGGTAAACAAACAAGTGCCACGTTCCGAGGCAGCACAGGAATTGTCAATCAATAGTATCCGCGGCAGGCATTAACCTTTTCACACAGTTCGACGGCGTCTGGCATCGCTGAGATGGCGGAAAAGTCGAATTTATCGAAAGTAGGTGAGGGAAGTTTCGTCAAGCAGATCCAAATTTGCATGGCACTCGGGGGGTGGTATATGAGTTGTGAAAACTACAAGAAATTTGTTTAAGGCTGTTTGTTGTGTACTAACCCTATTGGATATTCGCTCAGGTCAGTGTTGACCTATGGGGAAAATGTTTCCGACCATTGTAGACTTGGATTTTAATTTTTTTTTTTTTTAAATTGTACACTGTCATACAGGAAGAATTTTTTTGACTCTGTTGTCTTATTAGTTTTAGAAATTTCTTTCCCCAAAGGAAATTATGTGCGTTTAAAACACAGTGTTCCGCATTTGTCTTCAGAATAATTCAAATTTAAAAATATTATTGGTGTTTCTTTTTAAGCAACAAAAAGATAGCAGAGTCAAAAATGGTCTTTCTCTTTGACGTGGTATATTTTTAAAAAAAATCCTTAAATCTAAGTCTACAATCGTTGGAAAAATGTTCTCCATAGGTTAACATTAATGTGATCGAATCCAATAAGGCTATTCTAATATGCCACTGAAGGTATATTAGAATAGGCAAGCACCACTGAATGCTCTCGTGTCCCCCTGGTGTGGGCTCGTTAACCCTTCAGCGGGCGCGCCCGTGTACAAAGTGCAACATTTTCGTAATTTTGAATGGTTTATTTTTACACGTAAGGTTTGAATGTTCTAAGCAGTTTCTATTTATAGCTATACCCTTTCTAATGCAGGTCTGATTTTCTGACTCTTCTATTCCTTTCCATTCATCGTTAGTCGTGATTTAACCGTCGCAAACCAGCGATTATACTGGATTACAATACGACAAAAGCAGCAGCGTATGCAGAAATTTTCAAAGGGGGGGGGGGGTTTACTATGAAAGAGTAGTTTTGAGCAATCAGTGCAAAGCGTAAACCTAATTAAATAATATATGTAATCAGAACCAATGGGGGGGTTATAACCCCCACCCCCTGCGTACGTCACTGGACAAAAGCAGGGGTTGATGTAGTCGATCCAATATGCAGCTATTACACGGTATCCCGCATATCACGAAGATAGACATTCTCATTGTTTTTTTTTAGATTTTTGGACATAATAGGAATCCATTCGGAAGTTGTCCTTAGATTTAATAAACCGGACAGTTTTGAAATACGGCAATTGTATCTGCATTCTTTGGCCTTTAATTATTAATATGTCTTATTATTATCATCAACATTTTATAACTTGTCATAAAAAGCAGAATTATTATTTTCAATTTGAAAAAAAAAGTTCATTATAAAAGGAATAATCAAGGTTGAAAGAGACGTTGCACTTTGTGCCACGCGCGCCTGCTAGTGTTCCCAAAACTTGCGCGCCCGCTGAAGGGTTAAATCTGATGTCGACCCTGTGAGTGCTTGTTCAAAATTACGGTAGCACAGGGCAAAAAGTCGGCTTCCTACCCTTGTGTGCCCATCAATCACAGTCATGTGCTATCCAATAAGGCTATTCTATGCTAACTACTCAGCAACTTTAAGAGGACGACGGTAGAATTTCAAACCGTGTACAAGCACTGTGCTAAGTAGTATATGTGCGTAAATCTTATTAAAAATACTTTATTTTTACGCTCGTATCAATAATAAGTAATTTTTAGGCGTTATTTCCCACCTTGCTTAACGTATTACGTTATTAATAGGAAATTAATCACAAAAATTTGAGAAACAAAATAGGGAACAGAAAAACCATATTAAATCCCTTATAAATAGCTGTTATAGAATCAGTTCGAGTTAATAACTCTTATAGTTATTTATTACGCATTTTAATAAAAATATATATTAATCTACTTCTTTTAAACTGCATTCTCATTTACGAGAATTTCATTTTTTTTAATATGTTCGAAATGTTCCTTCCTGATTATCATAGTCGCTTTAAATTATATTTTATTCAATAATGTAAAATATTAAGTAAGTGTTAGCAAACGTAATTGTAAATACGGATGTGATTGTGTATTTTGTTTAGATAAGAACTCTATTCAATTGAAAATGAAATTTTTTCTTTATAAATGCAGCTGATATTTACAACTAATGCCAATTTCGATTCTAGGTTATAAAGATAATATATAAATAAAAATTATTGCGATGCGTTGAAAGGAAAAGCACCTGGAGCATTTTAAATGTAGTAAAAAATGCTATTTTAAAATGTTAAAACTATAACAGCTCAAAATCTTTTTATGTATTTAAAACAAAATTTGGTAACTGTTAAGAAGCGGGTACCCCTTGGCGAGGTTTGACGAAGTGTTCGAAGCTTACAAAGAAAAATACTGCAAATGTTCGATAAAGAAACGAAAACTGCGTTATTAAATATAGAATGTAATAATGGGTTTATGATGCCGCACATTGCTTAAATTTGAACCTTACAAACATACGACATTTCATTCATTTTTAATCGAATAGTTTCAGCTATGACATCTCATTTTCATAAACGAGGATCTCGCCAAATAAATGATACTTATGAATTGTTAGGATTTACGTTTGTGTTATGTCCACTTGGCATTTATCTACCACGTCAGAAAAGGTACCCATTTGTTTACCAGAACTTAAAATTTGACCATGGTTATTTAAGCATATTATGTGTAACACGGGCAAATTTCAAAGAAATCCGTTGAGAGTAAAAAGTAAATAATTTTGTCCTCTGTTCCCTTCATTATTATAATGTATTTATCTCAGAAGTGAAGAGAGAAAGAGAATAGTTTCAGAGAAACAGGGGATTTCAGCGAACAAAATGTTTTCGACCCCTGTTACCCAGGCTACTCAATCGACCTATGTTGTTTTCAATATACGAGCCATTTTTTATTTATGCCCGCTTTCCGCCATTATGACGTTTAAGGGGGAATCTAATTACAGAAATGTTTTAAAACCTCGCGGATAGTGTGACCGATGCTTAAAAGTATCTGTAAATGTAAAATTTGAATTTATACCTCGTTTCTGCAGTAAAATTTTATCCATATACTACATTAAAAAGATCAACTAATTCTTTAATTTTATTAATTTAATTCAAGGACTTCACACCCATACATTTCCTTTGTCTATTTGGTCGTAAATTCGTGATTCAATAGAAATCTAAATTTTTCTTTTGCATTTAACTTTTTTTTTTACTTAATCCTCATAACCAATAATTCTCAACCTCGACTTAGTCATAAATTCGTCTTCCTTTTGTATAATACAATTTTATTTCGTATTTCATTTTACCATATACTCCAAATCCATTTATTTTCTATGTCGACTTAGTCATGAATATATTCGAATTCATGACTATAAACTCTCTTTGTGCTATAAATTTTTATTTTGCATGTAATTTTTTTACTCTGTACTCCATATCCACTCCTTTCTTTTGTCGACTTAGCCATAAATTCGGCTTTTTTTACAAAATTTTTTTTCTTACTGTATTTTTTTTTCTTATACACTACTGTATCCATTCATTTGTTATGTCGACTTACAGTGTGTAACAAAATTATAAGACCACCCAAAATATCACTCATGTTAATATTACACTGCATAAAATGAATAATTTTAAAATTTGAAGCAAATGAAAAAAGTGATATTTTCCCAAATAAATCGCTTAAAGGAAAAAAAATTGAGTTAATTTCACACAGCAAACGATTTTTTGAAATCTCGGTGTAACATAAATATAAGACCACTTATTTTTTTATTTAAAATCATTTGCGTTTTTAAAACTATTTATTTTTTCTTTCAAAATCGTAGATAAACTGTAACTTTACATCACAAAAAAGTCCAAACGATAACATTGTAAAAGAAAATAGAATTTAATTTGTTTGTTTTTATGAGAAAATTCACAATGCCGAGTGGAAGAGAATTATCTGAACTAGAAGTTCGAAAAATTTGGTTTTATACGGGCTCTGGATAATCGGAACGTGAAATAAATAAGATACTTAAATTTTCTAAAACTGCTATTCATAATGTTTTAAGTAAAAGAGATTTTTATGGAAAATATAAAAGATCTGGCAGAAAGAGTAAATTATCAGCTCGCAATAATAGACGAATTTTCAAGCTTGCAACGAAACAGAACTTGTCTACTCGTAAAATAACACAGCAGACAAGTAAAACTATTTCACATATGACAGTCTGGCGCACTTTAAGATCAAATTCAAATGTTGCTCTTCGGAAATTAAAAAGAAAACCAAGACTGTTAAAGCATCATAAAGAAGGAAGGCTAAAGTGGGCAAAGGAAGTCATGACCTGGGATGCTGCTTGGAAAAATATTATTTTTTCCGACGAAAAAAAATTTAATTTGGATGGCCCGAACGGTAATATTTCCTACTGGCATGATTTACGAACGGAACCTCGGGTTTTCTTCAGTAGACAGATGGGTGGTGGCTCTGTGATGGTGTGGGGAGCTTTTGCATATGATGGGAAATGTGATCTGCAGCGAGTTCTTGGAAAAATGGACTCCATTTGTTATCAACAACTGCTTTACCAACACCTTATACCTTTTGGCCCATTTTTAGGAGGATCAAACTGGAAATTTCAGCAAGACAATGCGCCATGCCATGTGTCTAAATCAACTAAAAACTGGTGTCAAAAAGAAAAAATAGAAGTCTTAAACTGGCCAAGCCTTAGTTCAGACCTGAATCCCACCGAAAACTTGTGGGGCCATTTGGCTCGTCAAGTGTATGCAAATAACCGTCAGTATGATTCTGTGTGTGAATTGGAACTAGCTATCATGGATGAATGGGACAAAATTCCCAAATATTTGCTCGAAAACCTAATTAATTCAATGAAAAATCGAGTATTTGAAGTTATTCAGAAAAATGGTGGATCAGCATCATATTAGTTTTATTAAAAAAATTTGTTTTAACTAGTGGTCTTATAATTATGTTACAGATATTTGATTGGAAAAATGTGAAATTGTTGATAAAATAATTAGTATATTTAAATATCTCTTAAAAATAATATACATATATTTTATATTTCATTTATTAACATCAACCTAATTTAATTTTTTTTAAATTTACTATTTATAGTAAAAATCACAAAATCCACAGTGGTCTTATAATTTTGTTACACACTGTAGATTTGTTTCTTCTGTATTTAAGATTCCTTTAACACACCATCCGGGCGTCCGGCACAGATAATTATTTTATTTCCATGATTCCCCCTCCCCCTTTAAAATGTCCCTTTCTATAGCTATCTTTGTACGTATTAGGAAAATTAAACAATTTGTTAAATTTTGTTTTCAAAAAGTTTGAAATTTAAGATTTAGAGTCTCATAAAAAGAAAAAATCCTTTTTCGGGATAATTTTCGCTCAAGGGAAAATATGTTCAAAATTTTCTTTCTAAACCGAATATTCCGAAAAACAGGACTAAGGAACCAGGGGAAAAATTTTATTGAGAAATCTTGCGAGAATATTTAAACATATCCTTCCAAAGGGGAGCAGATCGGAAAACATTCCATTCCGAAATAAAAAGGATCAGTGCACAGATGTACTTTTGTATACAAAATTGATAGACTTAAGCCTTTTATACAAGTCAAAAGATATTTTTTGTTGTTGTTGTTGCTTATACCACTTGACTGACAGCAACATCAGATAAATTCATGAAGGCTATGGGCCATGAAGGTGCGGCTCCTGTTTTGTCTGGCACCACAAGGGTCGGATTCCGACTTGGCCAAAGGACCAGTCCCGTCATTTTGAACTGAGTCAAGTGACGAGACCAGAATACTTGACCCCGCAACTCCAGAAGTAATTTTGAGAACTTGGAGAACATTGCAGCCACGACAGATTTTACGTGCACCAGCAGCCATTAGTGTACACGGCAGTGGATTTGTGAACGACGAGCATCGAATCAGTGATTTTCCGATCACTAGGCCGCTGCTCTTGCCAACTGGGCCACTGCGCGTCCTTTTTTATCAATACTAACAAATATCTAACAATACCTTTTTTTTATTTAAGTCCTTTATACCGGGCACCATACATATATAACAGTGGTATCCCGCCTTTTCTCCCCCTCACGTTTCGATCATTCGTTCGCCTGTGTGACGTCTAGATGTCTGCCGATCAAGAGTTGCCACAGCACCAGAAGAAAAACTTTGGCCTCGAACTGGAGCGCGCTACGATTTTGGCGGGCAGAAGACCGGAAGTAGACACAAAAGGCGCATCTACACACAAGCGAATCAGCTTCCCCCGTCGCCTCTTGACACATTTTGGTATCGATTAGTCCCCACCCCCAACGTGGGGGAAGTATTTCGCCGCTTTGATCATTCGTCTTAAAACCGCTCTCCGGGGCGAACTGAGTACGAACATCAAAGGCACGAGGGACGCCATCAACCTCCTCTCGACGACGGGACCAATAAATCACTGCTTTCCCCTACACTTCGCTCTCTGTTTCGCGAATGTGTGCTTGCAGTGTTATGTGTATAATTCTAAAACGACGGTGTACTATTTAAAGAAATTGCTGTTAAGACGTGTGCAATGAAGACGTAATGTTATATTAACCTCCTTTGTAAATAGCTGTATGACCCATATATACTATATTCAAGAATAAATAAAAATGTATGCCATGTGCGTTTATACCAAAACGCACATAGCGGGCCCGACATTGGAAATTTTTCACCAACTCCTGACTGATGACAGCCCCCCCCCCCCCCACACATATATGTAAATAGCTATGCATATTTTTTAAATATGTTAAAAATAGATCTCTAACTGCAATGCGTGTGTTTTTGAAAAAATCTTTTAATTTTTTAAAGCTATTTTTATTTATAGTTGTGAACATCAGTAATTAAATGCCCTATAAAAAAGTGAATGTCTGAAAAATCTAAAGTTTTAAAAACTTCTCACACTTTTTTGAACCGTCTACCTTCCTATGCAAGAATCTGAGCTCAAAATAGACGCCTTTGCTAATCTGCGATTAGTATAATACGAGAGGAAAATTCCCTATAGCTTACCTTGGAGATGGATGACGTGTAGAAGATCAACTGATCTGCCGTTTAAGGGTTGTATCTGTCTCATCAGTTTCAAGGTTAAACAAGAAAGTGTTATAACCTGTAACGCAAACATAATCAGGTGTATATATATTTTTTTTGGATGCACTCATTATCATATCAACAAAAGGACATAGTTTTCCCCCTTCTCGATATGCTACAATATAAGAACATGTATAAACTTTATGTGCATAACGGACTATTGTGTGCAAATGCGCTATCGAAGTCTGCCATTACAGTAAAAGTTAAATTGACATCGATGCTTATGTTTGCATATTCTCGTGTCGTACTTCTGCTTGGATTTTAGAAATTGCGGCTTCAAGGTTGGTACTCGATTTCTGGCTGTTTACATAGCATATTGGGGGGTTGAAAAATTATGACTCAATTTTTGGGCAAAACGAAAGATACTGCTTTAAAAAAAAAAAAAACTCCGAGGCGTTTTCTCTTCTCATAGAGTGCTTCATGTTATAACATGAAATGCTCCTGTATTCATAGTCTAGTGCTGTGGTGTGCCAACTGTGGGTCGAGACCCACCAGGGGGTCGGGAAAAAAATTGGGGAGGGAGGTCACGGATAGTTTGAAGTAAATTTTTGTAATATTGAAGTGTTTAACTGAATTTTTACATATTTAAATTTTGTTTAATTGCACATTTTTAATATTTTTTTAATGTTAACAAATTATATACTGTTAAATAAGGTGTCAAACAGTTTTACCGAAAACAAGTGCAGATGATAAGCAAGACATTTTTTTTATTGTCATGTAAAATAGATATAAACCCAAAATGTACAGTTTTCCCTTTTTTATTTTTACCATGTTTTTATTAACTCGCTTTCTTGTTTTTTTGTTTTGGTGTGTGTGTGTTTGTCCAGTACAAATCTTGCAATCGATTTTTATTAACTTCCCGACTAGCTAGAAGTTTGAAACTTTTAGAATAGCTCAGAACACGATGACAATGCATTATTTTAATACTTTTAGCCATCTTTAAGCAGAATTGAATGCATTTTCAGTTAATTTTGTTTTGTAGACTGGTGCAGTCATCTATAGACCGGAACGGGAACGAAATATTAAACGCAAGTTAACTTCCAATTATTTTCATTTTCTTTCAAGTTGATAGGATAATTCAACAAAAAAATTTTAAAAAAGTATTTATTAATACATAGAATTGTCAAAGTTATATGATTCAACAGAAAATTTAAAAACATGGTATATAAAAAGTTCTTTTTATCTTGTAATTATTATTTTTGTTTGTTAACATTTTCATAATTTTATAAAAAATTCTTTTCTACCAAAAAATTTTCATTTTGGGGGGGGGGGGTGTGCCGAGTGGATTTTTATTTAAAGTAAGTAGATCGTGGTCGAAAAAAGTTTCCACACCACTGATCTAGTGTCCCTGTACGTATGTCGATTGAATTTTGTGAATTTTAAGTTTACAGATAGGACGGTAATAGGAGTGATTAAATAGTTCTTTTATTCGATATCTTACACTTGATATCCATTAAAAGTTCCATTAATTCGCATCTAGGTTTATTAAAAGAACATTCGTCAATATTTATTCTTTCTTAAGGCTGCTGTGTACTAACCCTATTGGGTTCGCTCACCTCAATGTTAAGCTATGGAGAAAACGTGTCCAAAGATGGTCGACTTGGATTAAAGGATTTTTTTAAATATTGTACTCCGTAACAGAGAAAGAAATTTTACACCTTGGGGCATTTTTCGTTTTTTTTAAATGCAAATAGTATTTTAAAATTTAAATTATTTGGGAGAAAAATCTAGTCTAGTGTGTTTTAAGTGCTCCTAAATTCATTTGGTGGACGACATTTATAAAATGAATCGTGTTGCAAAGTGCTCGGGCTATCTGCAAATACCATTTTTATTGGATTATCGGCATTTATAGATGTCAATAGTAGGCACATTTTCTCCATAGGTAAACATAGAGGTGAGCGAATCTAATAGGGTTAGTACACAGCAGCCTTAATAATAGGACTGCGTAAACTGGGAGATGGATTTTTGTTTCATAGACGCAATATAACTTATAAATATTATTCTGAAATTTAATATTTAACTGTAACACTTTTGTTGTTAAAATGTAGTTTATGATTTTAATTATTGAAATTTCACAGCATAGTTAATAATTTTGACTATTGAAATAGTTTTTATAGTTTATGATTTTAATTACTGAGATATAGAAATATAATTTATAATTTTTACCGTTGAAATAACACAGGATAAATTACTATTCAACGATGACTGAATAACTGAAAGAGCAGAGAATTTATAATTTTAGTTAGCGATATAGCAATACAACTGATAATTTTATATATTAGAGTATCAGCATAATTTATTATTTTAGTTATTAAAACACAGTAGAATTTATTATTTTAGTTATTAAAACACAGTAGAATTTATAATTTTAGTTGTTGAAACTGTAGTATAATTATTACTTTATTTACTGAAATAGCAGTATAACTTACTGAGATATAGAAGTATAATTGATAATTTTTACCTTTAAAATAGCACAGGATAACTTACAATTTCTATTCACCATCACAACTAAATAACTGAAATAGCAGAGTAATTTGTAATTTTAGTTATTGATATAGTAGTACAACTGAAAATGTATGTATTGAAATACCAGCATAATTTACGATTTTGGTTATTAAAAAACAGTAGAATTTATAATTTTAGTTGTTAAAACAGCACAATAAGTTTTATAACCTTAATTACTGAAAAATAAGTATAATTTTAGCTATTGAAACAGTGGTATACGAGTAATTGCTTTAATTACTGAACTAGCAGTATAACTTATAAATTTAATTATTGAAATAGTAGTTCTGTTCAGAAATTTAATTACTGAAACAGGAGTATAATTTATAATTTTTATAATTAAAAAATTTAACTATTGATAGAGAAAAGCGTTTTACGAAAAAATTTTCTGCAAATTAGCTTTAAATTAACTTCAAAGGACTAGAATTCGCACGCGTTACTTTAATATGCATTTCACATACACACAATTTAAAAATTTAATATGGGAAAGGTCCCTTCTGTAGTTGTTAATCTCTCCCAGTATTTGAAAGTTTGTGCTCTGAAAATGCTCCAAGCATGGAAACCGTTATGCCTGGCTTAAAAGGTTAGCGTGAAGATGAAATTTCTGATTCCAATGAAGATTGCGACTGCAGACACAGAAAAACGTTTTGAAAATGCTCGTGTCAGGGAGTTGGACCATTATGATGAGATATTGCAGAATCTGGTGATTTAATCAGATGATTCGTTTTCCTAAATATTTCTTTAATTACTAGGGAAAGCAATTTTATTTATTTATTTAGTCGTGATTCACAAAGAGTATTAAGTGGGTTGAATCATGCAAGGGAAGAGTTAGTGCGAAAACATCCAAAACTGATTTTCTTATGAAAAAGTAGGAAATTATTTGAACAGAAAGCAACTGCCTCAACTGCCATACCTAACTAGTAAACAGACGTTAAAAATAATTTTAATGTATCTTAGCGGTGACGTATCGAAGGTTATTCACTGGAGAACACGTCATGGTGTCATTCTGCAGCGCATTTGTTCGGAAAGCAGAATGCTCCAGTTCCATTCTTGGGCTTTCCAGTTGTATGATTAGAGCAGAGAGTTTGAATAATATGGGAAAGTGAGTCAAGAGTTGTTAATCTGTTGTCTAAACAAATTAAGACGACTCGGTATTCTTATTGTGACATAGAGTGAAAAAATTTAATTTTTTTTAGTTCAATTTTGTTTGCTTAAAAGTTACATAGACATTTCTTAGTAAAATATTGTGGCCTATCCGATAGTTAAGAGTTTTGTAAAAAGAGTTTTTATCCTTGTGCTTATTTCGGGTTTTTTTTTCTTAAAGTAAAACTCTTTGATGAGTTTTTCTTTAGAGTTATTTTTTTATATGTTGCTATGTTTATAGAACTCTCACTCCATAAATTTTTAAAAGAAGATTTCATTATTTTTAAATATAAGAGAGCAAAATCAGTTTATCAGTACTTAATAGATGGATATTTTTCTAAATGAAAATAAAAAACTAAAAAAAAGAATGGGAAAAAAGGGTAATTACAAATAATAGAAATTGAAGTTTTCAAGCAAATTTCATAGATTTAGACACTTTATTTTTTCTTAGAAATTGAATTAGGCACTGAAAAATTGATATCAAGATTTAAAAGGAAATCTTGTAAGAACAAATTTAAAAAATATTGAACAATATAAAAGGAAAAATATTTCAAAGTTTTCAAAGACTTTAAAATTTTCCAATTAATTTAAGATGTTAATTTATTTCTGGTGGAAAAAAAGTTTGTTTAATAATTTTATGATGAGAAAGTGAGGGGGAAACAAAAAATTTAGTTAATCCTACCTGCCATAATTGCTCCAACACTCAAATTCATTTGGATAAAACAAAATTCTCTCTGTCTGTCATAAATAATACCATTCACAAAGTCACTGTCAAAGTTAAAGTAAAAAACATTAAAATTATTTTCCTCGTCTGCTCACTAATTTTGCATGACAGCTGATATTGCTTTCTGTTCAACATATTTCCAACTTTTTGATAAGACAATCAGTTTAAGATATTTCCCACTAACTTATTGTAGAGTAATATTTGAGTATGAAAGCTAGGTAAAACGCAGATGGCGTACCCCGCGATCCTTCCTTCACCAATCAGAGTGCCTGCTGACGTGATAGTAAAAATCCGAGGAAGTGAAGAATATATAGGCAGAGAGAGGGTCTCTGGTATCGAGTGTGATCGAAGGTCTGGTGAGATGCTTGTAAGCTCGTCCAGCTCTTGCTAGTTGTTCTTTAATTTTATGTGTTAAACTGTAAATAAATATTTGTGTTACAAAGATACGACTCATTTTGTATACCTCACTGTCCCTATGCCATAAAACGAACCTCGGTGCAGTGAGGCACGACACTTATCTTGTGCATGATTTACTTGCTTATTCTCAGTGAGTCGCGACAAAATAAATAAAATTGCTTTCCCTAACAACTAATGATACATTAACAGAAAAGGATCATTTGATTAAATCATCAACATTTGGCAGTACCTCATCACAATGGTCTAGCCTTTCGGCGCGAGCACATTATAAATGTTTTTCTGTGTCTGCAGTTGCAGTCAAGAAAAGTCTTTGAATTTCCTCTAACCGTTTTGTTCGATCAGCGTACAGTTTTGCAGAATAAAACTCATTGGATAGTAAGAATCGTTAAAAAACGTTGCTGACAGGGTTTTTTCATATGTGGAATATTGTACATTGAAGCGCTTTCGTAACAACTGCGAAGTTACATCCTGCAGAGTGGCAGCAGAGAAACTACGGTAACCGCAAAGTTCCATTCTACCAAATGGCAACAGACGAAAATAAAGTATCGTGAGAAAGACAAAAAATATAATGCTATATACGTTGTTTCTTTACTTAGTGTTCATCATAATAAAATGTTTTGATAAATAATGGAATTCTGTAGACCCTTAAACTGATATAATTTAGAACTGTCGCTTAACAGATAAGTGAACAACTTAGAACTGTTGCTACATAATATAAGGTTCAAAGAATAATGAAAGTGCCGGTTTTTTTCGATTTCAAACAATCTGCTGGTTATGAAAATCAAAAGAAATTTCTTCTTCAAAAAACAAATTTGAGAATCAGTAGAATTATGGGATTCCGGAACAAAAAATGTGTTATTTTATTAATACAGATTTCATGAGGATTTTTTACCCTTAAAACTGTTTAACTATAAATATCCATTGACATATAAAACTTCTTAATTTAAAATTTCGATCTAAAATATCGAATATTCAAATTTTTACAGTTTTTCAAGTTTTCGATACATTGGCAAAACAGATAGCTCCACTCGAGTAATATTTTTTTTTCACTTTTGTATAAAGGAGAAATTTAAAAAGCATTTGTCAGCAGAATTTATAAATTTATGAACTATTTAATGATTTTGGAGGTAAAAAAAATCAGTTTTTTGGGAAAATATTTCGGAATTTTCATACTGAGAATTTCACGACGACAATACAATGAAAAGTAAATAAATAAAGAAACGCTAAGCAAAATATAATAGCGAAACCCTGCAATAAATTTTTGATATATCCTTTAAAATAGGACCAATCGTAAAAAAATCTGTTAGATCAATAAACTTGAAGAACTTGTTAATATACGCATAAACAGTGCAGCATCGAAAACTTGCAATCCAGTCATCGAAGAAACATAAATTTTATGTTATTTGTAGACTGTAAGAGCTTATAGCATTTGTTATAGGTCCCGGCTGCGATCCTTTCCTTGTACACGTAACCAAATTATTAAAAAACAATAATCTTTCAGGTGCCGATGTGTCCTATAGTTTACAGATAAACTTTTAAGAAAAGATTATTATAAACTACTAGTTGAATACCCGTGCTTCGCTACGAAGTACATTCCAATTAAATACAACGGTCAATGTATGCAATTCACTTGTATGTTTAATATCCATAAAACACACTAATTTGAATTAAATTCTTAAAAAAACTTCCACCTCAATGAGTTTAGTGGTTAAATTTTATCTTCTGCCGTATTTTAAAATTTTTTTGTCAATTTATTTCGTTGTTATGCACGTGACGCAAAAAGAATAGAAACCATGTGATCAGCA
This sequence comes from Dolomedes plantarius, assembly GCA_907164885.2. Lineage (NCBI taxonomy): Eukaryota > Metazoa > Arthropoda > Arachnida > Araneae > Dolomedidae > Dolomedes > Dolomedes plantarius. The sequence goes on along the minus strand of OU015490.1, from coordinate 122,720,650 downwards.
TTTAATAAATTAAATTCTGAAAATTAATCTTTAATAATTCACCAAAAATCAGAAAATGAAGGTAAAGATTAGAAAAAGATATTATTATAAAGGAATTTTTATGATCTTTCTCGTGATATAAATTTTATAACCCTCAGCTTATTATTTTAAATGCGAACTTTAAAAAATGTTACAAAAACGGCTTAAAAATTTTAAAAATTTAAGACGAATTTTTCAAAAATTTTTCTCCATGCACCTCTACACAATAAGAAGAATCGCCATGCAAAATTTCGGCCCTTTTAGGTCGAGCGGTTTGGTCTGTGCGTTATCTGTCAGTCAGTCAGTCAGTCAGTCAGTTAGTTACGGAACTGATTTACATATATAGATAACAAATTTACATTGGGCTATTAACAAAACGAAATTTACACATATAATAGTAACAAATTTCATATGAAATTAACCACAAAATATTAATATTCATTAAATACACTACTGGCCACTGTAAATGCAACATCCTGAAGGAAACATGCAAATAACATGAAATTTACAACATGCATTAGCGGAGGTGAGATATGCAAATGATTAGAATTTCAGCGCAGACGCACATCACGCGCGCCTGTGGCGCCACTTTAAAGCGCTATTTAAGGCTTCGAGATTTCGACGATTTCAAGTTCGGCAATTGTGTTTTTCTTGTGGTTTTTCAAAAAAACGATCAACTATGCCTCGTCGAAAACAGCGATCATCTTTTCATCAAGTATCCGAGTTTGACAGAGGAAGGATAGTGGCCTACCGAGATTGTGGATTATCTTTCAGGGAAATCGGTAGTCGTGTTGGACGAAACCAAACAACTGTAATGCGGATATATGATCGTTGGATGCAGGAGGGTACGACGGACCGGCATGTTCGATCGCATCCACCTCAGCGCACCACTTCACGTGATGACAGGCAAATTGTGCGCATGGCAGTGACGGATCGCTCAGTCACATCACGAACCATAGCACAGCACATGCAGTCTGTAACGCATCATCCAGTGTCTGCGCGTACCATTCGACGCCGTTTACAGCAGAGTGGTCTGTCCGCAAGACGTCCATTGCTTTGTCTACCCTTGACGCAGAACCACAGACGTCTCCGCCGCCAATGGTGCGATGACAGAAGGATGTGGACGGCAGAATGGAATGAAATTGTCTTTACTGACGAGTCACGCTTCTGTCTGCAACACCACGATGGTCGCATTCGAGTCTGGAGACACCGTGAAGAGAGGATGCTGAACAGCTGCGTTATGCACCGCCACACTGGTCCTGCACCGGGTATTATGGTATGGGGCGGTATTGGATATCACTCTCGCACACCTCTAGTACGCATTGCCGGTACTTTAAACAGCCAGCGCTACATCTCCGAGGTGTTGGAGCCAGTTGTCCTTCCTTACCTTCAGGGCTTGCCCACAGCCATATTTCAACAGGATAATGCGCGACCACACGTGTCACGCATTGTCCAACGGTTCTTCGTCAATCGCCAGATTGAATTGCTTCCCTGGCCGCCTCGCTCTCCGGATCTTTCGCCGATAGAAAACATGTGGTCCATGGTTGCTCTACAATTGACCCAGATTCCATCCCCAGCTGCCACAGCAGATCAACTTTGGCAACGTGTGGAAGCTGCTTGGTCTGCTGTACCCCAAGAACTCATCCAAAGTCTCTTTGAATCAATGCCGAGGCGTGTGGCAGCGGTGATCTCCAACAATGGCGGCTACTCTGGCTACTGATTTTGGCAGGAACCACACTTCACAGAAGTCTATAAATTTAATCATTTGATACTTGGTCAACATGTTATCTACAAAATAAATTTTGTTGTGATATCTCTTGTCTTTCTTGGTGTTGCAATTTGGGTGGCCAGCAGTGTATTTATGAGATTTTAGCCCATGATTAATGGATGTCTAAGATTTTATAATATATCAGCATTTACTCACCTAGATAAAAACGCTTGTCGTAGTTGTTGATGTTGATTATGGAACATTCTAGACCAGCGGCGAAGGTGAGAGGCTCCGGTTTTATGGCACCACAAGGGTCGGAATCCGACTTAGACAGGTGCCACCAGAACTTTAACCGATGATCCACATGGGTGACATTTGCTGAGCTCTTATGCCCCTCCATCCCCTACCACCACACTGGCGCACATATTTACTGGACTCTCCGGCGTACAGTATTGACGTGCCCAAGCCCGGCGTAGACACGAAGGCTTTAGGTGGCTCTTGTCAGGATTCGAACGAGCTTTCTAAATCCAAATTCATCGCACTAACCACTAGGCTACCCTAGGTCCGAAAAGCTCTTGCTGAACTAGACACACGAGTCCCTTTAGCTTTGAAATTCTGTTTTTATGAAGCTACTCTCTGAAGATAAAGTTTCGCATGCAAATTAAGTTTTCAGGTTTGGGGTATTCAATATTTCATTTTGTTATTCATGTCTACTAACCGCTTGATTGTAATAGTTTCCTGACCATATCTATAATTGGCGAACTTTTGTTTCGATTAAGAACTGTATTTGAAATCTGTTGAGTATATTTCAAGGTCATCCGATTTCAATTTAGTCGGAAATCGGTCGTCACTCCGTTGTGTTGCAACTTCTACCATTTCATGACCACTGCATCTTTATTATTCATGTTTCCTTACCGCTCGATTGTAATAGTTTCTTGATCGTTTCCAAAATCGGAGAACTTTTGTTTCGATATGGAACTGGACAGGAAATCTGTTGAGTATATTTCAAGGTCACCCGATTTCAACTTTGTCGGGAATCGGTCGTCACTCCGTGGTGTTGCAACGTCTATGATTTCATGCTTATGAAATGGTAGACGTTCCAACCCTACGAGTGAAGTAAAGCAGAATGAAGCAGCGACAAGCAGGGAAGAAAATGACGTTAAGCATTTTTTCGCATTTATTGACATGAGACATCAAATACTTCCACAAATCGACATGTACGACAAACATAAGGCAGACGTTGTACATGTGCTAGCCCTTCAAATATGTTGCTTACTTGAGACTGTCATTGTTTTACAGGATGCCTGTTAACTAGTACATTCTCGGTAAGTTTACTGAAACGTGTTTATTTATTGGATAAGAAGTAAGTATCCTTTCTGATTATGTACTTTTGTGATTTTTTTTTCAACATCTTTTAAGGCTGCTGTTTACCAACCGTATCGGATTAGCTCACCTCAGTGTTCACTTATGGAGAAAATGTGTCCAAGGATTGCTGACTTGGATGGAAAGATTTTTTTTTAAATTATACTCCGTAATAGGGAAAGAAATTTTACACGTTGAGGTATTTTTAGTTTAAAAAAAATTCAAATAATATTTTTTAATTTTAATTATTCGAGGAAAAATCTGGTTTAGTGTTTTTAAACGCCCCTGAATCCTATTGCAAGGTGCAGAGAAGTTAGGGCTATCTAAAAATGCCATTTTTATTGGATTATAAGTAGGGGTACGTAAATTTCGCATAAAAAATATCGAAATTTCACCCCCCCCCCCCAGAAAAATTGCAATTTATAAAATTTCGCTTTTATTCGCAAATATATATATATATATATACATATTCAAAAATTTCACATTTATTAAAAAAATCAAAATTTTACTTACTTGGCTAGGTAAGTATCAAAATTATCAGTTAAAAGCTAACATTGTAGTAGTCTCCACATTCCCTTAAGTCTTTAACAATAAGTAATAAGCAGATTTCGAGAGTTAGATCTCTCAGTTGAAGACCATAGATGGTCTTAGATAAGCAATTATGTTAATAAATTAATATTATTAATTAATTTCGCTTAAAAAGCCGTTTATCACCCGAGTTTTTGCCGAAAAGTAGTAAAAAAAATAATTTTCTCATTTATTCTCTCATATCGTCAAATTTTGCATTTATTCGCATCTATTTCGTAAATACGAAAATTACGTATCCCTAATTATAAGTATTAATGAAGGGGTGGCCAAGAGAAATTCTGTCAAAAGCCATTATATATATATACCCAACAAACACAAGACTGACGGCAACTTGACGGGCCGGTTCTGGAGGCGCCGGTAGAACGATAGGCTCGGGGAAAATGATCCGTACCGTTGCCGGGTGATTTACGAATCTCCGACGCGGAATCCCGTAGCGTGTACCCGTTTGAGGGCCGGTGATGATTGGATAGGAATCTACCCGAAACCGCTCTCCCTGTAACGTCCCGGAATCGATAGTCCGATTCGTAACCACAAGTAACAGAAATCTGCATCAGAATTATGGATTTGAAAGGGAAGGCGAAGATTAGATTAAACAGACTTTTCATAAATATTTATTTCACTTTTGTGAACTTTCTCAACTTCTTTTGCACGAAAAATTCACATAATTTTCCTTGTATGAAAAGATTGAATTATATCAGAAGTATACGGCTGACATAATATAATCTTTCGGTTATACTATGTGATATATGCATAATATATATCATCTAAAGATCGAAAGATTGTAATCTGTAGATTTGTTAAATTTGGTTTTTGTGACAGCAATTTCTATTAATTAGCGATAATTTACAATTGATTTTTACGCATGCTCAGTGGCATGTTTAAATCTGTCTTTAGAAACTCACTGTTTCCGCGCACGCTCAGTGACATGTTTTAATGGTAAACACGTTTATTCCGAGAAGTCTCTATCTCTGCCTTATTTATTTTTATGATAATTATATTTGTGAAATACAACAGTAAACCTCATGGAAATTGTTTATTTCATGCTGTTTAATTAGCGATAATTTACAATTTAAAAAAATTGCTTTCTGCACATGCTCAGTGACATTTTTAAATCTGTCTTTAGATACTCACTAAGCGCGAAGCCGCTTAATCACAATTTGCTTCTGCGCATTATTATGATTTTCAACATTTGACAATGATGTGTTGAATATAATTTGTGTATTAGTACATTCATTTACTATCTAGCCGTCGTGTTTTGACAGACATCAACTATTGTTAGATTATATTAATTTATTTTTGGCTTTTATATAGAAATGAAATAAACATCCACTTACAAATGGATAATTTTTTCGATCAAGAGTTTATGCACAAGAGAGTAAAGAGTAGTACCTGCCTAAATTTGTTTTTCATTTTGATTAAGACGGACTTTTCGGCAGACTCTCTTGGATGCCAAAGCGGGTATCTATCTGGCGCTTCATTTCATACTCAGGTTCTCTGCGATTTACTTGGCAACCCTACCACCAGTTGCATTGGGCCAATATCAATTTCGTTAGGCGCTACATTTCGTTTTTTGGTAGACCGCTGGGTTACACTTATTTGGACTTCAAATTTTTCGGTGATGGTGTTGATAATTATTTCATGATTTAAATATTTTGTGACGCAGGAATTGGAGCCATTTTTTTTTATAGAAACATGACCATTTTAGCTTATTTTCGGCACTTTTTTTTCGCGGGGGGGGGGGGGGGGGGGGGTAAGTATATTGATTTTGTAATGAATAACATGACCGTTTTTATTTATCAGAAGATAGATATATTCATAGCATAAAGTAAAATACTTCGAGTGACAGTTCTCTTTTAAATGAAATTGCGTCCGAATGCATTTCAATAAATGTTTAACAGATTAAACACTAAAAACATATCATACATTTTTAAACCTCTATACAGTCATAATATTGTTATTAAAATATTGAGGTACATTGAATTTTATTCGTTATTTTTACAGTATTTATTCGCATACTTTATAGCTAGTGATGTATAGAACAATAAAGAATGAATCTAGGAAATGAAATAAAAATAATTGATGACTGAAAATAAATTTCATATAGCAGACCAACGTATATGTAAATGTAGGTACAAATACTTTATAAGTTTTAACACCCATTGATATGAACTGTATTTATATTTTTCGAATATGCTTCATAAAAACAAACTCCATCTCATCAGAGATAAAATTAGAAAGTGTGTGTTTGTATGTATGTAAATGTTGACAGTAATTTAGTAGCTTTTAATGTGCTAGTAAATACAGGGCAGTTTCTAGGGTAGCTGCCATACGTGTGCGAGAATAATTCCCCCCCCCCTCATACCGTATGGATTAATTGAAATTTCTCTGGAATATTTTTACCTTAAATGAAACAACGAATTACAGAAAATATTATAAATTCAGTTTATTTTTTAATTTTATAACCTAACATAATAATTATTAATGTATTGATATAACAACTAAATGAATACGTTATATTAAATACATACAACACATATCTATTAATACATATACTTAATAAGTCAGTCAAAAAGATAATCTTTGCTTTCCTTGCTTTTTTTAATGCAAATTCTGTTATAATATCTGATCATCTATATCTTCCGAAATGTCCTTTTCGATGCTAATAATAGATAAGTCTGAAAGCCTTTCTTGTCCCATTGTAGACCTCAAATAATTTTTTATTATTTTAAGTTTTGAAAAGCTTCTTTCCCCGCTAGCCACAGTCACAGGCAATGTTAATAAAATTTGTATGGTAATCACTAAATTTGGACACAGATAGATGAGGTTGTTTGTAAATAGGTATTGAATCACATTTAACGCGTTCATTTCAAGAGAAATATAGAGGGCAATGTTGTCAGTTTCATTGCATAAATCTTCAGCTATAATATATTTTTCATTTTTAAATGGATCATGTAACATACTTTCCACATATTTACATTTTGTAGACCTATTTGATTTATCTGTTTCAAGGAAATCTGATATTGAAATAAATCCCCCAAAAATGCTCCCTAATTTCCATTTGCTTTGATTTATTACTTAATAGAACAAATCTTACTACAAGAGTAAGTCGGTCTTGGTTGCTTAGATCAGGGGTGGAATCTAAAATAGTAGAATAATATTTACAAAATTTTAAGAGTGATATTATTTCATGTCTTATTTTTTGTTCCAAAAGGGAAATAGTTCATTTTGAATATGAACACCTACAGTGGCTCCAAAATGTGTTCGTACACTTACGATTTTCAGTGAAATAGGGATCTATCCATTAATTAAAATGAATATTACATAATGGGCATTTAATAATAAGATTTATAATCTATTCTTAACAAAACTATATGAAATATTTTGAAAACATAGTAAAACTTTATTTTTAAAACACCAATAATCAAAAAGTAACAAAAACTATCTCACAAAAGTCATCGTACACAGAAATATTTCGGATAAATTCATAACTAAAATTATCGCCTGGCGCTTTATTTTTATTTTTGAATTGTGGTGGCATTTAAAATATCAATTGGCTTTAATTTTTGCTTGCCTATTCCGTAATATTCTATTTATTATTTAAAAATGGCTTGCAAAGAAACAACAAACAGCATTGATCGAAAATTGATTATTTTTCATCATAGTTGTGGTAAATCAGTTCGGAGTGTTGCTAAATTACTTAATTTATCCCATTATACTGTGCAGTATGTGATAAAACGCTTTAAAGAAGAAAATCTGATCAAAATCAAGATAAGAAAAGGTCGTCCGGCAAAGTTAACAAAACGTGATGAGAGATTTTTAATTAGAAAATTTGTGAAAAATCTACGTTTGAGTGCTGTAAAACTTTCTGCAGAATTTAATGAAACATTTTCTACTTCAATTTCACCTGAAACTGTTCGACGAGTTCTCAGAGCAGCTGGATTATATGGGCGTTCTGCCCGTAGAATTTTTTTTGTGAATGAAAAAAACAGAAAGCTCGGGTTTTCCTTCGCACTATCAATGATTAATAAGCCCCAAACCTATTGGAATAATGTCTTATTTGCCGATGAAAGCAAGTTTATCATTTTTGGTTCCGATGGGCGTATAATTGTATGGAGAAGAAAAAATGAGGAACTTAATCCTAAGAACTTAGTAGAAACAGTTAAGCATGGCGGTGGAGGTGTCCTTGTGTGGGAGTGCATGTCAACATCAGGACTAAGTAATTTGGTATTTATTGATGGCATAATGAATCTTGCTGTTTATATAAATATTTTAAGAGACAATTTAAAATTATCAGCCTAAAATTTGGGATTTGAAATTTTTTATTTTTTTTAATCAAGATAACGATCCTAAGCCCACGGCTCTCAACGTTCGCCTCTGGTGTCTCTATAATTGTCCACAAGTTTTGAAAACACCACCTCAATCGCCAGATTTAAACTCAATAGAACATTTTTGGAGAGAACTGGAGGTTCGAGTACAAAAACACGACATTTTTAAAAGAAAAAGCGAACTAAAAACAATTATGATGGAAGAATGGATGAACATTGATGCAGAAATTACAAAAGAACTAGTGCAATCTATTCCCAGACGTTTAAAAGCTGTTGTTGATGCTAAAGGATATCCTACTAAATATTAATTTAACGAAAAATTAGAATATTTTCTTATAAGTAGAGATTTTTTTACAAGTGTTCGATGACTGTTGTGGGATAAAGTTTTTGTTACTTTTTGATTACTGGTTTCTTAAAAATAAAGTTTTACTATGTTTTTAAAATATTTCATGTAGTTTTGTTAAGAATAGATTATACATCTTATTGTTAAATACGCATTCTGAAATATTCATTTTAATTAATGGATAGACCCCTATTTCATTGAAAATCGTAAGTGTAGGAACACTTTTGGGAGCCACTGTAAATAATGAGGCATATTTGATGGATTTCTGCTGATTCTAGTGAGGTGCTCTGATATTTTAATGAAAAAATATCATCAAGTTTCCTTACCTGTGAAATATTTTTATTGGTCAGCAATCACAAAATCCAGCACAAAAATTAGAGACAAAAAGCTTTGTTTTTCAGTTGTTGAGGTGGACACGTTCAAAATTAATATAGTACAAATTATCCCGGGCCGTGATTTATAGGCTCAGGGCATAAAATAGTATTTTCCAGCAACCTGACAAAAACCGCCCTAACCGACGCTATTTGATGGGTTAAAACGTGTTAAAACAAAAACGAAAAATGTATTTCCCAACTGGTTGCTACGTGGAGTACCGTTTTTAAAACCAATGTAGTTTTGTTTATTTCCAGTTATACTTGTAAAATTCATTTTTAACTCTAAGTAGTTATCTAGCATAATGATAATATTTTTATATTCATTATTTTACTAATAAATTAGTTTTAAGTTTTTTTAACCGCGCATCCGCCCCCCCCCCACCTCCTCCCCCTCTCGACTTTCCAGCTGTGTGCTGTGCCTCGCTTGGGGTGGTGACATTCCTTTGTTCTGCAAATGTCCCTCCGTGGACATTTGCGGGACATTTGCAGGTGCAAGTAGCAGAAGGACCGTTTTCTCAGAAAGAGTATGTGTGTGTGTGTGTGAGGGGTGGGGGGGGGGGTGGGGGTGGTAATTCTAAAAATAGACGGGAATGCTCTTTGGGCAGTCGCCAATGTTTATACAGGACGTATAAAAATTGGCGATGTTGTTTTGGCGAAACCTATGGCGCACGCTATTTATGCCAATTATATTCCGACACAGTTAATGTCTGCAGTTCTCTACATGGTTGAACATTTCTCTCCGATGCTCGACTGTGTGGGATTTTCTTTATTTCCAGCATATTTTTTAATATACCGTCATTGGACATTGACCGAGAGGTATGTTTATATTTTTTACTTGTTATTTTAAGTAAACTTCGTAAATTTTCTCGAGAAAAGAAAATTATAATATTTTCTATAGAGGAAATTTATTTCATTCTTCTCAAAGTTAAAAGTGAGGTGTAATATATATTTGAAAATCACGAATTACCCGATTATATAATCTTAATTTATATAATTTATTTGAAAATGATTTAAAATTAAAATTGAATGTAGTTCAATGTTTTATAAATTTTGTTCAGTCCTTTTTTCAGTCTTATCGTATTCAGCAATATAAGACTGTAGGATGACAGAATATTATTATTTTTATCCCCAAAGAATAAACTTATCAAGACGTATTTGAAGATGTCTCAAAACAAAATATTTCTTGAACAGCTAAGCTTTAACAATGAACCATTCTTTGATATGCAAAACTATGAAATTTTTTCACTTGTCAACTACTAAAAATGTACTGAACAAAATTTATAAAACATTGAACTACTTTCAATTTTAATTTTAAATCATTTTCAAATAAATTATAACAATTAAAGTTGTATAATCGGGTAATTCCTGGTTTTCAAATATATAATACACCTCACTTTTAACTTTGAGAAGAATGAAATAAATTTCCTCTATGGAAAATATTATAATTTTCTTATCTCGAGAACATTTACGAACTTTACTTAAAATAACATGTACAAAATATAATTTTAAGGGATTATTCTGAACAAAAATTTTAGGTTTAGCAGAGATTAATATTTTCTATTACCTGAAAATACACGAGAAAAAGAGAAAAGTTAAAAATATTAATACTAGTTATACATGGAGAGCCAGAAAAAAAAAAGAAATAAAGTGTAAGGGTAGATATCAGATGTTATATATATCAAGTATTATATATATAACATCTGATATCTACAGATATATATCAGATATATATCATCTGATGTATATCAAATGTTATCATAAACACTGTTATCACAAGTACTGTTATCATAAACGATCTCATTAATAAAAATAAAAAGCATGTGAAAGGAAGGGGTCTAAGAAAAACTTAGAAAATCTGTCGGAATTCCAATTATGGCCCAGCACTGGAAAGTAACCCTGATCGACGGCGCTTTGATGGTTTCGAGATGGGTATTTGACGGCCTGTCGACACGAATTATTGCTCCCGTAACCGACCCGTCAGCCTCCGGCAATGGTGAGGCGGTATGTCCACATCGACGGGAACTTCGCGGTTCAATCACGGTAAGCAGTCGGATGCACGATAGCTTCATTGTTACCGGAAGTGGCCCAGCACTCGACGGGGAAGTCGCGGGCGAGAGGACAAGCCCGTGACGGATCCGATACTGACCTAATGCGCCGGCCCGGCAATGGAGAAATCGGCTGGCCGGAATCATCCGGCCCCGGCCCGATGCCTCTGTGTTTGTTGGGTATATATATATATATATATATATATATATATATATATATTAATATATATATATGTATATATATATATATATATATATATATATATATATATATATATATATATATATATATATATATATATATATATATATATATATATATTTATATATATATATATATATATATATATATATATATATATATATATATATATATATATATATATATATATATATTATATATATATCCCCTTAATGGCCGTTCTTACAAAGGGGATATGAAATTTCCCGTTCTAAAGAGGGAATTGGAAAAATGGGCCCCTAATATAATTGTTAATATATCATTCTCCATTTCTTAGAATAAATAAAATATGTAAATCCTTAAACACTTCTAATAGATTTTAATAACTATTTTTACCATGTTTTTATTAACTCGCTTTCTTGTTTGTGTGTGTGTTTGTCCAGTACAAATCTTGCAATCGATTTTTAAGTAACTTCCCGACTAGCTAGACATTTGAAAATTTTAGAATAGCTCAGGACACGATGACAATGCATTATTTTAATACTTTTAGCCATCTTTAAGCGGAATTTGAATTCATTTTCAGTTAATTTTGTTTTGTAGATTGGTGCAGCCATCTATCGGCCGGAACGGAAACGAAAAGTTAAACGCAAGTTAACTTCCAATTAATTTCATTTTCTTTCAAGTTGATGGGATAATTCACCGAAAAACTTTTAAAAAAGTATTTATTAATACATAGAATTGTCAAGTTTATATGATTCAACAGAAAATTTAAAGACATGTTATATAAAAAGTTCTTTGTATCTTGTAATTATTCTTTAAATTGTTTTGACAGATTACTGAAATCTGGCCTGTATATCGAGATGTTGCAGCTCGTGGATATTCGGTGAACTGTTGACTTGTCAACACTAAACGTTTATTTTTCCTCAATCTAAATATGGAATGCAAAGATTCACGGCTATAAGTTGTAACATAAACGGAGGTTATTCGACATGCCGTTCATTTTAATTTGGGGAATTTAAGGTTCGAAACAGTTGGGAATTTTGATCCGATTTATATGATAAAATTGAAAAGACCCGCAAAGAAAGTGATGCAAAACCTCATGTTGCAGTTTGATCGCACCTGATAATATATCGTGTATAGCCATAGGCGTTGCATGATTCTAACTTTAGGGGGGGGGGGGGAAACCAACTTTCTTAAAAGTTTTCTACGATTTTCCGATTTTAACTGAACCTCTATTAACGTTTTAATTTATTTCAAGTTAAGTCCCACCCCCGCGACGCTACGCCTATGTGTATGGCAATAATTTACAATTCTCGTAGTTTATAAGATCTCGAGTCCATATTTGTTAGTTTCCATAATAAATAAGACAGGAAGTAATAATTCATCGACTGCTAATGGAGATGCATCAGTTGACCTTGCATATCTTCAATTCCGGTTGTAAGCTATAGGAAATTTTCCTGTCGGTAGCAAATGCCTCATTCTGGATTTGGCTTTCTGAATTTCGAAATAGAATTTTCAATGTACTGCGCGCGCTATATATATATATATATATATATATATATATATATGTGTGTGTGTGTGTGTGTGTGTGTGTGTGTGTGTGTGTGTGTGTGTGTGTGTATGTGTGTGTGTGTGTTTGTGTGTGTGTTTGTTTGTGTTTGTTTGTTTGTTTGTTTGTTTGTTTGCTTGTTGTTATTCGTTCTTTGTTGTTTCTAATCCTCTGGCATCTGATCTAAATTCAGATGAGATTCGTAAGGTTGTTGACTCGGGAAAAATCAAGGTCGAGAAGAGGATTTGCGAATATATATATATATATATATATATATATATATACATATATATATATATATATATACATATATATATATTTATATATATATATATATATATATATATATATATGTGTGTGTGTGTGTGTGTGTGTGTAAGTAAGTAAGTAAGTAAGTAAATAATAATAATATTATTATTACTATTATTCACCCATGAGAAGACTTAGCTTGCAAATTAATAAAAGATTAAGGCAATATTAAAACAATAGCACTTGCAAAATTCATATCGTTGGTAGATATTAACCATTCAAAATCTGTAACTCGGAGTATCAAGCTGAAGATGTCACATGCTTGTGAAAAACAGCTGCACGTATATCAAGAAGTCGAAGTTTTCGCACACGAATTTTATACCGAATTGACTGTTTATCTCAATGCTCCTGATATTTTTTTCTTGTTTTGAATTATGCCACAAAGAGGATTGATAATGCTTGAAATTAGGTGGGAAAGATAAGTTGTTGAAGTGATATGAAACGAACAAAAAAGCCGTATGATGAAGGCACAAAATAAAAATTTTAAATTGTATTCCAGCCTTTTCATTCGAGACAAAAATGCAAACGTGCAAAACTAACGAATAAATTCCATCGAAATTGTTTCTATTTTTATGATTTTGAAATGAGCGTTTTCTGACGCCATAAATCACAATGACAAACAGTCGAAATATTTTTGAGTTCGTTTGCATGATAAAATGAAACGAATATCCGTGTGAATGTAGTTCAACAATAGGTTTTTTTTCAACTTTCGGTATATTTTACTAGTGCGTCATCCTCTGGGTATTCTAGAAGAACCATCTACCTCACTGAATGTTTCGAGATGACGTCAGAAAAGTAAATGACGTCACTTGACCGCTCTGTTTCGCTATGCATCGCTGATTGCTTCCAGGCTGCGTGTCTGTCATTAAAGTCGCATAGATCATCCGAAATCGCGCGAAAGTGTTCATCCTCTTACGGTTGAAAAGGGAATGAAAAAGGTTTCTGCTATTATCTGCATAAAGACACATTTTTAATATCAGTAATGAATTCACTTGAAAATAACAACAGGGCAGAAAAAATCAAAGGAACAGTGCACGATTTTCTCGCTATGCCATGTACAAGGCATCAACATCTCATTCTGAAAGAAATATAAAATAAAGCATACTACAGGTGACCCTCCTATAACACGGTAGATAGGTTCCTAGAAAATGCCGTGTTGTGTGAAAACGTGTTATATGAGACTCAGAGACAGTTCAAAGACGTTTTACGTTCCGAAAACTTATTAAAAATATTTTTTTTAAATTCCATATAAGCAACTTAATTTTTATGAAAAATATAAATGTATGTATAACACAAAACGAAAAGAAACAAAAAATATTATTTTCATTTAATGCGACTTTTTATTTAATAAATTTCTTCCTCATCACTGCTAAGTACAATCAAACGAAAACCTGTTTTCTATTGAGCGATGTCACCTTCACTTTCAGAACCTTTTTCTTCATTTAGATTTTTTGCACCTTCTATCCTCTTTAAAAAATCTGTAATTTTGGTTTGTTTGCTGGTTCTTTCAAGATGATTGCTAATTCACGGTATGGAGATAGACAATTTTGCAGCTCCCTTTTGGATTTTCGGCTTCTTTCAGCGGAAGGGTCTGCATTCAAGAAAAATGATTTAAGATTTTCAGTAAAGCTTAGGCCTTCTTGCAATTTTACAGAGTTAAAAATGAATAAATTATAATTTATTTTTACATTGTCATGTAAAGCCACTATAGTTTACTGTTTCTTCCCGTCATTATTTTAAGGTAATTTAGTTTTTTAAAAGTGTTAAACAAAAATCATGATATCTAGTGCTGTAGAAGTACAGTGTTGTACAAAGGGTTTCGCAATTTTTTAATCGTGTTAGAGCGAAACCGTGTTACAGGTTGCAGTGTTATATGAGGGTTCCAAGAATTTATCCTATCGTGTTAGAGCGAAACCGTGTTGTAAGATGCCGTGCTATAGGAGGGCTACCTGTATGAAAAGGGAAATTGTTTTAGGGGCTCACTGTTTTACTCAATTACAGTAAAACCTCGTTTATCCGGCCCTTGTTGATCCGGATCTCCGGATAATCCGGATCAGATTTGTAGACATTATTTTTATTTAATGTTCACATTAGATAATAATTTTTAATTATGATAGCAAGAACGTCACTACAAGTACGCCAAATATTCTCTTTCTAGTTTCATTCAATGTACAGTTCCTGCATAGAATGTACAATAAATTATGGCAATAAAATACTTTTTGTCGAGTTTAAGAAAGCTTTAGTAGACTTACCAATATTTTGTGAAGAAATTATGTGAAAAGTTATTTTTATATTTTCAAATGTCTCGTAAACAATACTATGTAATTTTGTTACAAAACATAGTTTTTTATCGTAATAAATGGTAAGTCTGCTTAGTTAAAGATTTTGTTTTGCTTATTACCCATACTACCCGGATTATCCGGATTGCCTATGGTCACAGTTAGTCCGGATAAAAGAGGTTTTACTGTACTTATATAATTTTAAAAACTACATATCCATTTGTTCGTTATTAAGTATATCGCTGATTTTAAAAAAATGCTGCAAACATCTTCAAAACTCTAAACAAATGAAACAATTAAAAACAGGAAAAAAACCTAAATTATCTCTATTGAGGTATTGCACCACTTCACCTCGCAGATCTTTAATCTCCGTGTTAAACCGTAGCGAATTTTACCCTCGGCATTTGCTAATCAGAGATTACTTGACGCGTATTTTTGAATCTTTTTTTTTTCCGTATTTGCTGCTTTTTTTCCCCCTTGCCTCTTTTTTTCAGCTGGAAAAGGTGTTTTCGGCGAATTATTCAATTTTCTAGTTTGGTATTCAAAAGCATCAAAATTGTGGCATCTGAACACCGAATTAAGGGTGGAGTAATTTACGACAAACACTTTTCGCGTTGAAAAAATAAGAGAAGAAAAATCACGTCTCAAACGCTTAGAGTGTTAAAAGCAGTGTGAGTGTTCAGTTTATCTTAATTAAGTATTT
Source organism: Dolomedes plantarius (assembly GCA_907164885.2). Classification (NCBI taxonomy): domain Eukaryota; kingdom Metazoa; phylum Arthropoda; class Arachnida; order Araneae; family Dolomedidae; genus Dolomedes; species Dolomedes plantarius. The sequence continues at coordinate 122,704,866 of OU015490.1, read as the reverse complement.
TTTTAAAAAATAATTTTTTTCCCTATAGGCGTTGATCATTGAAATCATTGCAAAAATTAACTATATTAATAATGTTGTTTATCCAGTGTAGCAGGTTCTTTTGTCTTTCGATTTTGTACAGTAACTGACTTTGTACAACCACACGGAAATGTATGTGGTTTCTACACCACATTAATTGTTCACCTTTGTACAATTTGTTGGTTTCTTATAATGGGTGCACTGTGTAGCTAGACCAACATATCCCCTGGTACCACGACAATTTTGTTCAAGCACTCCCAGGGCGACATGTAGGGGACCCGCACCTTCCTCCCAGACACATACCACATGGTGGGCCTTCATGCCTACGGATTTAATGTGCCCGTGGCCGGCGTAGACACAAGGATATTTAGTGGCGCTTGGTGGGATTCGTTCCGAACTCCCTCAATACCAGATTCCGGCGCGTTAACCACTAGGATGCCTCGAGCCAAACGTCTGAATGATTTTAAAATGCGTATGTGGTAAAATTATTGAAGTGATAAGAAACGAACAAAAAAACCCGTATGTTGAAGGCACAAAATAAAATTAAATTTTTTTATTTAAAATGTTTTAAATTTTAAAGTAAAAATAATTTTAAATTAATTTAATTTTTTTAATTTTAGTTTATAAAAATTTTAAATAGGCAGTAAACAAAATCCAAAATTAGAAATTTTTTAATCCATGATGATTTAAATACGGAGAGGAAAATTACCTTCCCAGCTTAGCAAGGGTGGTGACGACCTGCGGAGTTTGATGCGTCGCCTTAAGTGACCGAAAACTGTAATCACAAGAAAAATATTCCAATATCCGGATTACTTGTTATATAGAGCAACAAATAAATGACTACAGAATGAATATTTTACGTATGAAAGAATGACATTCAGGGGTCGGTGACTTACCAAAGTGACAAATCAGCCTTTTATCCCATATTTTTTACTCAACCTAAATAGATGAGTAATAAATATCGAGAATGATTAATAACAGATGATGATACAGACATGAAAAAACTGAGGAGCTTCAACAGGGGAATGTATCTTTCTGTACACGGAGAAACGATTCACGGATGCGCAAGTGGTTTTGTCACATTTTTTGTCAGCAGAAGTCACTGAGAGCTGAGATTACTCAAACTCGATAAAAAACCAGACTCCGTCGATTTAATGGAAATTGTTACGACCAGAAAACGGATTCTATGCATCATAAAAACAGCAAAATATACATGCACAAACACACACCAACTATCAACGCCGGTATCAAAGGGGCAGCAATAGGGGCAATTGCCCCCCCCCCCCCCCAAAAAAAAAAAAAGTCCGGCGTATTTTCTTTTCATAGCCTAAATTATATAATCTTAGACCAAATACAAAATTACTTTAAATTTAAAAGTAGAGGATGTTTATTTCTTTATATATGATATTTCTTATATATGATATATATAGACATATATAAATAAATATATATATATATATATATATATATATATATATATACAGGTAACCCTCCTTCAGCACGGCATCTTACAAAACGGTTTCTCTCTAACACGAAAATAAATTGCGAAAACCTTTGTACAACACTGTACTTCTATAGCACTAGATAACATGATTTTTGTTTAACATATTTAAAAACTAAATTACCTTAAAATAATGACGGGAAGGAATAAAGAACTATAGTGGCTTTACATGAAAATCTATAGACGAATTATAATTTATTCATTTGTAACTCTATAAAATTACAAGAAGGCCTAAGCTTAGCTGAAAATCTTGAATCCTTTTTCCTGAATTCAGACTCTTCCGCTGAAAGAAGCCGAAAATTCAAAAGGGAACTGCCAAAATTATCTATCTCCATACCGTGAATCTACAATGACCTTGTAAGAACCAGCAAATGAACCAAAATTACAGATTTTTTAAAGAGGATAGAAGGTGCAAAAAATCTAAATGAAGAAAAAGGTTCTGAAAGTGGAAGTGATATCGTTCAATCGAAAAAACGTTCTCGTTTGATTGTACTGAGGAAGAAATTTATTAAATTAAGGTCGCATTAAATGAAAATATTTTTTTATTTCTTTTCGTTTTGTTTTATACACACATTTATATTTTTAATAAAAATTAAGTTTCTTATATGTAAATTAAAAAAAATTTTCTTTTTAATAAGTTTTCAGAGCGTAACCCCCCTTTTAGTACTGGCTCAGGTCTCATATAACACGGTTTTACACAACACGGCCTTCTAGGAACCTATCAACCGTGTTATAGGAGGGTTACCAGTACATACACACACACATATATATATATACATATATATATATATATATATATATATATATATATATATATATTATATATATATTATATATATATATATATATATATATATATATATATATACTGCTGAAAACAATTAGCGGAGCACGTGGTTTTAACGAAATTACGCAAATACTTACACCGATAAGTAACATAAAATAAATCATCCATATTTAAAGCCTAGCAGGAAACAGAAGAAGAAAACTTCATATGCAAATCAAAGTTCATGACGTCAAAAACCAGAAAAAGAACATAAGGTCGGAAATCGGGATGTTGCAGAAACGTCCATTTCACTACCTTAACTGTGAAATTCGATTGCTCAGTTATTCTTTTTGAGAAAAGGTGAATTGAAAATGTCTCAACAACGTGATTTGACGGAATGCATGGCATGGCGTATTATAGGCAGACTTGAATCCGGGCAAACACAACGTAGTGTCGCGGACGCTGTTGGAGTTACCAGAAGTGTCGTTGCAAGGCTGTGGAATCGATTCCAAGAAACAGGGAATGTTAGACGTCGACCAGGGCAAGGTCGGCCACG